>JACDJE010000550.1:306568-374060 GCA_016647715.1 Pavo muticus
AAAAAAAAAAAAAAAAAAAAAAAAAAACACATTAAAATATAAGTTTCTTTCAAAAGGAAAAGCTGCTTTCCATCCTCCTGACTTGCTAAAACTCATCTTAATGAATGCCGCCTATGCCCCATACTTCTCACCCTAGCTTAAGCTCTATGCATAGGCTTTGCACGGGACTCCTCAACTGGAGTGTGTCTTCTGTTGAGGAACACATAGTAAGTTATAATTTAGGCTACTCATATTGAACATTACTCCCCAGAAACTGGAAAGCTCCTAACCAATCTGCAGCAAATTGGAATAGAATTAAATTTGCTATTCACTTGCATCACCATAAGTAAGAGTTCAGCTTGGTCCTGTGTACAAAATAATTCCTGCTTGAGTACAAATGATTCTTATGTTCTTATCTCCCTCTTTTTTTTTTTCCCTATGTAAATAAACAAACACGTATCTAAATTGCAAAACAAGAGACGCTCATTTTGCAATTATTTGAAATCTAATATTCATGAGTATTAATTCTTTTAAAGAGGAGAATAAAAAGTGATGACGCTCTGCAGACTAGTAGACTTCATACCTTCAGAAATTTTTTTCAGAAAAAAAATGGTTCATTAATTTTTAAACAAGAGACATTCATTATTATGCTTTCTGTGACAAGACTGATTTTTTTTGTAAATGATGACCATAATTAAGCCTCTCGTAATGAACACTGCTATTACTAAACAGTACAATTTATATAATGTCTCCACTCTAGGAGACTTTGCTTTTTTATTGAGGAGAAAGATCAGATAATGACTGAGATTATGGTATAATACTATTATTTTTAAGGATATTACACAAAACATATATAGCCTATATTAATCTTTAAGCAAAACTTAATTAGGCTGTGGTTGTTTAGCTAGAGAAAGAACTGAAGGATTTGTCATGACTCTAATGCAATGTTGATGTTATTTCTAGTTCTAGAGAAATGTAAAAATTAAGTTATAGCCAAGTGACATTTTTACACAAAGTAAAACATTTCCACATCATTCATGTACTTTACCTAATACCAACGGAACACTGTGTAGATAAAAGTTACTTATGTGGCTCAGAATTAGGTCTTGAATCTGCTACTAAGCAAAGAAGGAACACAATCACAATTATTTGTAGTTCTTGTTGAACTTGTTGTTCAACTACAAATACAGGCCAGTTTCGGCTGTGACTGTATACACCTTTGGGTATGGTATTTAATCAGTATAAGCTCAAGTTATTCCAAGTACAGAAAAAAAGCCACAAACATGTGACATAGGTGACCATCTTCAAAATTTGAATATGAAACGCTGACACAAGAGACTTCAGAGGAGAAGGTTTTGCATCAGAAACAGTGTTGCCAGAGGGAACAGGGAAGTAATTGTCCCCCTGTACTCAGCACTGGTGAGGCCACGCCTCGAGTACTGAGTCCAGTTTTAAGCCCCTCACTGCAAGAAAGACATTGAGGCCCTGGAGCATGTTCAAAGAAGGGCAACAAAGCTGGTGAGGAGTCTGGAGCACAGGCCTTATGAGGAGTGGCTGAAGGAGCTCGGATTGCTCAGTCTGGAGAAGAGGAGGCTCAGGGGAGACCTTATTATATAAGCTCTCTATAACTACCTGAAGGGAGGCTGTAGTGAGCTGGGGGTCGACTTCTTCTCTCGTGTAACTGGTGATGGGACTAGAGGGAATGGCTTCAAGCTGCACCAGGGGAGATTCAGGCTGGACGTTAGGAAATACTACTTCTCTGAAAGAGTGGTCAGGCACTGGAATGGGCTGCCCAGGGAGCTGGTGGAGTCACCGACCCTGGAGGTGTTCAAGGAATGTTTGGATGCTGTGCTGAGGGACATGGTCTAGTGAGAACTATTGGTGATGGGTGGATGGTTGGACTGGGTGATCTTGTGGGCCTTTGCCAACCTTGGTGATTCTATGATTCCATGATCCCATGAATGCTGATAATTTCTTTATAATATTTCTTGAATATTTTCAGAAGAGTCTCATGAAACAAAATGAAAGATAAATTTTGCTTACTTTAAACACTACTCAGCCAATGGGAGTTCCTGGGAAAATGGGAGTTCCTGGGAAAAAGCTGTTTTTGCCACAATTCACTTGTGGCACATTTCCTTGCAATTTCTCTGATTAAATATGTGGCTGAATATTCCTATTTATATTATAAAATGTGTTGCAGAATCACTCTAATTCAATTTTTTTTCTATAGCACGTAAGTGACTTTGGAGCAATAGTATTTCTCATATTGGAAGGAATCTGTCCTCCTAAGTTGTCTTAAGGATAAGGATTTCGGGAATCCTGCTAAGACATCAGCGCTACAGCTCTATAATCTTTTCTAGTGCAATTGTAGTGAAGAGCAACATTATTATTAAACTTGCTTTGAAGAACAAAGCAGTGTGATCTGGGGAGGACCTACTTGTACACGGATTTGATTCAAAGTGACATTTTAAAGTTACACCCCAGGCCAGCTGAGCTTAAGGTCAAGCAGTGTGGGTCAAATCATGCTCTGTGGCATAAGGAAGTTGGAGAAGGCTTTCCACTGTTTCCAGAGGGCTTTCCATCATTAGCATTCTAAACATGTTTTATTATGCTGCTGTTAAGACATTTCCACAATTAAAAAGAGATGGCCAAGCTCTTTCTATCTGACTGTTTGCAGGTGGCAGAAAACAGGTTCAATTGAAAAAATAATAATAATAATAAATAGGAAATTACCACGGAATGAGGAGATTGTTTTCTCTCAGATGAGGAAAATTTGAATAGAAAGTTTTGTTTCAGGCCAGCTCAGTCTAAATCAAACAGTCTTGTTCTGATAAACTGAAAAGATGCTTTTCATTTCACATCAGGTTGACATTAATCGATATGTGTCTGAAGTGCTGCTATGTGCCATGAGGTCTGCGATGTTTTGTGCTGAGGATCTAGGAATATGTTTCTGCTGCCAAATACATCCCCTAGCCACCTCCTGATAAGGTCTGGGTACACATCATCCACTTCCCTCTCTTTTCCCTTTTTCTTTGCCTTGCTTCATCTAGGAAACAAATTGAGCTTACAGGGAGAAAGCCATGACACAAAACTGTTGGTCCTCTCAGCTTGCCAGCTATAGGAAGAGGACTGCAAGTTGTGCTATGGAGAAATCTCACCGATAGAGTACTGTGGTACTGCACCCAAACTCCACTAGACAAAAAGGGAAACAGGAGCTCTTTCAATATGCCAGAATATGGGCTACTTGTTTATACCACTACAAGCTACTTGTGAACCTAAGTACTAATAACTAAACCTGAAAAGAGATAAATTGGCAATATTGGCAATACATTTTTGCACTGTTTGCACAAAAAAAAAAAAAAAAAAAAACGTGTATTCAGCTAGAATGAAAGATTACTCTTGAAAAATATTTTCTAGAATGTTTTACATTCAGTGTTACAGACAGAGTTTTACAGGTAGTCTAAGTAGGTTGTAGATTTCCTGCCACTGGTGTTGGTTATTATGGAGCATGCTGTCCAAGTTACTTGAATGAAAATGAACATTCAGCCTCTCAGTCCCCAAATCCTGCTCATGGTTTTATTTTTTGTACATGCTTCCTGATCAACCTTGGTTCAACTCAACAGATCTGGCTTGTCTCTGGCAGAATATAACAAGTTAAACACCTTTTGTTATCACCTAGACACATCCAAAATATGCTCTTGTGTATATTATGAAATTATGAGAGTGCATAACAGTATTTTAGGTGGAAAAAAGACCTAGTATGCATCATATATTGTTCTGAATACTTGCTGCTCCTTGCCAATGAAATATGAGTACACTTTGCAGGAGCTGTCCTCTGCCAGGATTTAAAGCCAGGCAGAGAGCTAGAGCCAGGGAAAGGCTGTATACTATTTGTTTCCTGATAGGAAGCAAGCTGGTGCCACAACAAGGTAGAGCACTCATTGAGTGCTGCCGTGCTCACAGCTCATGGAGATAGTGACTGGCAGGCTATCAACAGCCATGGGTCAAAAACAGAGCAGATGCCAAAGAAGAGCTGCACATTGGTGCCATGTATCTTTGATACAAGTCATGCAAAGACGCAGGGAAGTTGGGTGACATAAGAAGCCCTCTTATTCCACTGTACTTAGAGAGCAGTGGAGAAGAGTCCTTCCAGCACTGTCTTTCCCCAAGGGATGAGAAGAAAGAGTTGAGTTTCTCACAGCAGCAGTGGCTCCAGATTGACCAGGGCTGAAGAGAGGTGTCTTTAACATACCACACTGGGGAGGAGCAGCAGAACATGTAGTGACTGTTTCTGCACTAGTCCTTTCTTAGGGCTAGTGGGAAGTCGCAGTGTTCCCCTTTGGGCTACAGAGCACGACACAAACTGCTGCTTTGTAATCATTCTGCCTAAGAAACTGAGGGTGGTTCATTTGAAAAGGCATGATGGAAGGAAGAAAAAGTAATCAAATAGAGTCTCCTTGGCAATGTTTTTTTTCATTTGGAAGATGAGATCCTCTGTAATTTGCAGAACATGATGTTCTGGACACAGTTGAGTATGAAAAAAAAAAGAAAAGAAAATGAAAAAAGATTTTTAAATTTAGCACCATTGATTAAAGACTAAATAAAAAGCTAAGACAGACGTAAGGGGCAAAAGCAAAAGATTACCTTTCTCATATGTGACCAGAAGTGGTTGGCGACCCTTTTTACACTTGTTGGGCATTATTGTCACATTAGCTACAGCTCAAGTGAAACTTTTAGAATGGAATAAAAGACAAGCAAAACCATCCTTTTATAGTCTGATTACAGACAGCACACTCAGGAACAGTGTCAAAGACCACACTTGTTTATGGCTTGAAAAACAGGACTTGTATTCTTGCAGCAATCTATTTTTGTGGAATGAAGACCTAAATAAAGGTTCTCATCTTGAAATTTATTGGCTAGATTTTTTTCTGTTGACATCACAACCATTTATTCTACAGCACTAACTTTGCTGGCACAGTGGCTGTTGTGGAAATTAAAAAAAAAAAACAAAAACATTGGGAGATTCTGGAAGATCTTTGTTTGGTTACGGAATAACAATCAGATTTTACTTGCATGCAAAATCCAGCTGGCTTTGGCAAAATCATTAGTGCAAAAACCTGTCACCAGTGTTC
Source organism: Pavo muticus (assembly GCA_016647715.1). Lineage (NCBI taxonomy): Eukaryota > Metazoa > Chordata > Aves > Galliformes > Phasianidae > Pavo > Pavo muticus. Next base: position 311,680 of record JACDJE010000550.1, read on the forward strand.
TTCTGTCCTAGTATGGATATATTCTAGTATACCAAAATACTGTCTGAACCGCTGCTGAAAGACATGCACTTGAAGTTCAGTGTGGAAATAACAAAGGCTTATGTTTGATGTTGCAGTGTTGCAAAATGCAAAATGAATGCATCCCAGAATGAACGAAAGCACAAGTGGTCAAAAGGCTGAAAATCCTATTTGTCATAGCACAGGATCTGAACCATTTTATTTTGTTAAAACTCAGTTATGTTGTTCAGTTGATAATGTTGACATGCGAGAGACCACACTGAAAAGGAAAAAAAAATGATGAAAGTAGAAAGTTATAGGACAGAACACCAGTCTTAATATTCAGCCTACTTTTATAAGGAGGAAATACTCTGCTCTTACTTCATGCCACCAGCCGCCAACCATGCTCTGCTTACATAAGAGGATCAAACTGCGAGGATGACAACCGTAATCCCAGCTCTGTGTGGTTCTTCATAAAGGTTTCCAGAATAGCTCCAGACAGTTGAATCCAGGCTTAGGTCATAGTGATAAAACTCTACCGTCCTCTTTATGTTCTACTTCTTCTTGCGCTTACCCTCAACTCCCCTGACAGAACAGTGTCTGAGGGCAGTGGTCCAGCACTACGATGAACAATTCCATTAGCAAAACATCCAGCACTCACAAGAGGACCTTTTTGACGACTATAGTGTTTTCAACTCTACTTTCCACCAGATAAGCTGCTCAGATTTGGTATTAAGTTTCTGGAGAAAAATGGGAGCTAGCCCATTTGATTAATCAAATGAAAAAGACATTTAAAGCTATCGATGCAACTGCATTGCCCTGTATCTATATGGTTACAAAACAAGTATTCAGTCAATGAAGATTAAGGAAAATCTGGGAGATAAAGGGTATAAGCATAATTCCTGAATGTTCAGAGTTCTTCCTGACTTTGGATACTTTTCCTTGAAATAAACATGCATCTTGCCAAATACACAGTGTTACACTGACACAGAACAGAAGGTACTGCTAGGTCTCGTAAGATGCATGTAATGGACATTTGTTTCCTGCCCAGTTTACTTGCAGTGTTTTTCGTATATTGCAGGCTTTATAGACACTCAGACTTATCCCTAGCTATGTGGAAGATTTGTGAAGGCAGCAGAGATAGACATCACTAAACAGAAGGAAGATGAGCAGTCAAAAACTGACAACTAAAGAAAAGCCACGAATGTTCCTATAGAAGAGCTGCAACACTAGACAAAATTAATTAGAAAAACTGATAATTTACATAACTGAAAATAAATGAACTCATGTAGGTTTACCTTTTTCCTCTGCTTCTGAAGAGAAGATGCAAAATGCCAAGAGTGTCAAAATATACTGTGAATTCTTAAAACACAGAGAGAGGTACAGTAGTTTTTAAAACTCATGCTTTCCAAACCATGGGATTTCTTTTCAAATGCTTGTTTTGCTACACAGGCTACAAAGTGCACTTTGTAATAATCCTATGCAGGATTGTTATTTTTGCCAGGTTGAAAAGTCCTTCACATAGAACACATGTATTTAAGATGTGATATCAGAAGATCCCAAACAACAGCTAATATCCAAATACAGGTTGAATGCCTACCAGATTGCCTAGAGGGATTGTTTCAGTAAGTGAAGATTATTGATAACTCCTGATCTGGATACTTCACTGATGCAGCACTTCCAACAGTCTCTTCCCAGGAATTTTTGAGTAGCTCACAGTAGTTCAAATGCCAGAGGCAATAGGCAGAGAGAAAAGCAAGGAAATTACAACACTACAAAGTGTGCTATATAGAGCAAGCTATATTTTTCTTTCTCAGATCTCTGCTCCATCTCTAAATTTTCTCCACTAGCTTCTCAATGATCTTTCATTTCTGGCTCAGCAGTCATTGCAGAGCCTTTCCCTACCAATTCCCATGTCTCTTTTTTTCCTGTACTTCTCTTTCCTTACACAAGCCCTCCCTCAAACTTGTCCTTACGCTCACTGGAAGGGGAAGAAGGTGGGAAAGAAGGGAGGAAGCTGATGGGAAAGTGGCTCCATGGAAGCAAAATTGTACTGCTCCTTCCCATGGGAATTCCTGCCCAGTGCAGGAGAACCAGTGAGGCCTGAGGCAGTGGGAAAGGCTGGGAAAGGCTGGGACTGGGGCTGGGTAGGGTTCTAGCAGCTAGAGCTAGAGCAGGGAGTCACATGGGGTTTTCTGATGAAAAGGCCTAAGAGCCAAGGCAGCAGTGAGTGGTTTTGCTAATGTGTGCTAGGTCAGGTGCAGGATTTGGGCAGAGTGAAGAGTATTGGAGTCTGAAGTCACCTTTGCCGGAAACAGCTGTATGGAGGAGGGTGTAGGGATATTTTCAGAAAAAAAGCTGGAAGTTTGATAACTAGAATAGTTGCCTCATTGCTCAGGAAAGGAAGAGAGGCTGCTAGGAGCAAGAAGGTAAGTTTGTAGCTCTCTCCTTGACGCAAACAAATTTGTTGGAGATCAAGGATAATAGTTAAGAACATTTGGCACTGAATAACCTCAGATACTTCAGGTGTTTTTTGTTTTGTTTTGTTTTGTTTTGTTTTTCCCTCCAAGGATTAAAATGAAAAAGGATAGATGAAGTAATCAGTTAATACTTGCCAATGAAGTTTGAGATAGCTTAGCCTTTAGTCTGGTGGTGAACATGAACAAATCTCTCACCTTTTCAATGTCTAAATGACAAAAAGAATAAGAAGAAAAAAATGTGATGGACACGAGATGGAAATACAGTTTGCACCACGTAGGATGAAGAAATCAAATAATGCATTTTGTTGCAGAGGCCAAGAGCTATATGTTGCTTTCATCAGAAGGTTATGATTGCTTTTTTGGTATATAATAATAAAATCATTAGGATGTTAAATACAAATCGCTTGTATATAAAAAAAAGCAAAACAAATAAACAAACAAACAAACAAAAAACGCAAAAGAAAACCAAACCAAAGCAATCAAACAAAAGTACCCACTCAGGAAACTTAAAATATGGATAAAATTATGTCTTTAATGCAAAGTACTCTCCAAAATTAGTCTAACATGATTATTTTAATGTCTTTAAAAATAAAAAAAAAAATACTATGAAACTTTTATGCGTATGGTCTATAAAGTATTTATTTGTTTTTCCAGCCTGTGCTATTTTTTAAAGTTATTTTTGTAAGCAACAAGTTAACATCATAGCCAAGCAAATAGATGCACGTCCTTCAGAAGAATGCTCATTCCCTCTGTAAGATAACTACGAAGAGAATCTAATGCTGATGTTAAATTAAGGCTTCATCCACTGAGTGTTCAATTACTGAGTAAATATACACTAGGCATCTGCTTTGAATATTGAGGCAGTGAATTGCTTCCTAAGGTGAGATACATCTGTGCTCTTTCTATTAGCATATTGTTGCTTGGTTTTGTGTATTCTGCTAACTCAAGCTCTTTTTCAAAGTACATTATAAAAAGCTCAAAAGATCTAGGTTGTTTATAGAATCTTTAATGAAGAAATAATTTTAAAATTTCCTGACAGATATTTCAGACAGTAGTTTTGGAAAAGTACTCTGAGATAAAATAAGCTAAAGCCACTATCCAAAATTGGAGAAACATCAATAGATGAAGAAATTGCTCAGTGTCTGCTGTTTTCAGTGTACCAGACATAAAATTATAAGCAGAGGCTGGCAGACACACCCCAACACAATGCTAAGGAAGCTCGATCTACGAAATCATTAGCCTGCAAAGGAAGGAAGGAAGGAAGGAAGGAAGGAAGGAAGGAAGGAAGGAAGGAAGGAAGGAAGGAAGGAAGGAAGGAAGGAAGGAAGGAAGGAAGGAAGGAAGGAAGGAAGGAAGGAAGGAAGGAAGGAAGGAAGGAAGGAAGGAAGGAAGGAAGGAAGGAAGGAAGGAAGGAAGGAAGGAAGGAAGGAAGGAAGGAAGGAAGGAAGGAAGGAAGGAAGGAAGGAAGGAAGGAAGGAAGGAAGGAAGGAAGGAAGGAAGGAAGGAAGGAAGGAAGGAAGGAAGGAAGGAAGGAAGGAAGGAAGGAAGGAAGGAAGGAAGGAAGGAAGGAAGGAAGGAAGGAAGGAAGGAAGGAAGGAAGGAAGGAAGGAAGGAAGGAAGGAAGGAAGGAAGGAAGGAAGGAAGGAAGGAAGGAAGGAAGGAAGGAAGGAAGGAAGGAAGGAAGGAAGGAAGGAAGGAAGGAAGGAAGGAAGGAAGGAAGGAAGGAAGGAAGGAAGGAAGGAAGGAAGGAAGGAAGGAAGGAAGGAAGGAAGGAAGGAAGGAAGGAAGGAAGGAAGGAAGGAAGGAAGGAAGGAAGGAAGGAAGGAAGGAAGGAAGGAAGGAAGGAAGGAAGGAAGGAAGGAAGGAAGGAAGGAAGGAAGGAAGGAAGGAAGGAAGGAAGGAAGGAAGGAAGGAAGGAAGGAAGGAAGGAAGGAAGGAAGGAAGGAAGGAAGGAAGGAAGGAAGGAAGGAAGGAAGGAAGGAAGGAAGGAAGGAAGGAAGGAAGGAAGGAAGGAAGGAAGGAAGGAAGGAAGGAAGGAAGGAAGGAAGGAAGGAAGGAAGGAAGGAAGGAAGGAAGGAAGGAAGGAAGGAAGGAAGGAAGGAAGGAAGGAAGGAAGGAAGGAAGGAAGGAAGGAAGGAAGGAAGGAAGGAAGGAAGGAAGGAAGGAAGGAAGGAAGGAAGGAAGGAAGGAAGGAAGGAAGGAAGGAAGGAAGGAAGGAAGGAAGGAAGGAAGGAAGGAAGGAAGGAAGGAAGGAAGGAAGGAAGGAAGGAAGGAAGGAAGGAAGGAAGGAAGGAAGGAAGGAAGGAAGGAAGGAAGGAAGGAAGGAAGGAAGGAAGGAAGGAAGGAAGGAAGGAAGGAAGGAAGGAAGGAAGGAAGGAAGGAAGGAAGGAAGGAAGGAAGGAAGGAAGGAAGGAAGGAAGGAAGGAAGGAAGGAAGGAAGGAAGGAAGGAAGGAAGGAAGGAAGGAAGGAAGGAAGGAAGGAAGGAAGGAAGGAAGGAAGGAAGGAAGGAAGGGAGGGAGGGAGGGAGGGAGGAAATTATGAGTAAAGAGATAATTAGAAGATATTCAGATGAAGAGAGGATAAAAAAATATAGGCTGTCTCCATAGCTATTGCTTGCCATTTAGGTAAAAATAATAGAAGCTGTGCTGAAGGGAGAATCCAGATATATTGGATTTGAAGACACAAAAATGTTTCAGGCTCTTCTGTTAAAACATGATCTGATTCTGCTGGCTTCTGTTTTCTAATACTTATACAGTTATGATGTTGGAGGAGCTGAGTCAATGTGAAACTTGTGCAGTGAGAACGAGGCTTGCTTACCATTCTTTTATAACAACAAGATAGAAGACAATTTTATTAATAGTTGCTCTCTTTCCTGTTAAAACATACGAGATTCTGCCACCAGTTGCACACACAGATCTATATTGCTGTCATCGAGCTTAATTAGTGGAAAAATTTTTACCAAATGCTTTAGGTTCTATTTTCACTTATTTTACAGAAAAAATGCTCCTGAGATAACTTATTAAATTAATCCTGTCTTCATTTATTTTATGGTGTCTTCAAGTTTAAATGCTGATTTTGTGAACATCTGTTTCAATCACAGTTGCAAACTCATTACTTTTATGAGCCTTACATATTTGAGATAGATTTACTGTTGACCTTTGTTGGGAAACTGAATGTTTTTGTTGTTTCTAACATTTCTATAATTGATACTGTTGTTAGTGCCACCAGGGTATTTCTTTTAAACGAAATACTGTGTCTTGGCTGATCATACTGCCTAACCATAATAAATCAGATAAATATTATATAACTTTTCTTGGCTTTGAAACAAAAGGTAACATTAAAACCCTTTGTACTAGACAACTACAAATTTCCAACTCAAATGCAGCACTGGAATAAGTTCTAAATTTCTCATTTTCTAGTTTCTTGTTTGCTCATTTTTTCTTGCACTAAATAATGGAAGGCAGAGAATTATGCTGTTTAAGGAACTGCTGAGGTATCTAACTGATGAGGTATCTAACACTTAGTCTAAGATATATGAGGAACTCATTTCTGACCCCTGAAAACCCCGAGGGACAGAAAAGAAACACCCTCCATTCTGGTATGGAAGAGTAATGTAGTTGAACCTGATTTCCAGCGTGTAGAGAAATTACTTGAATCAGCGTATCAAAGTCTCTAATAAAAAAGATTTGCTAGTTGGCATATACATCTTGACATGCTGAATGTGGAGCATTGTTCAGTTTTTTCTATTGCAGAAACCATCCATGCCAGAAATGTATCAGCCATCTTGTTTTAAGCCCAGCTTCAAGCATATATCTTAAGAAAAGCAATCCCAATTAAAACTTAGGGCTGAGTAAATATCAGAAACAATATGTTTAGTGGAAGTGGGGAAAATTTTAAAGCTCTCACTTTCATGTACATAAGAGATTTATTTCTCTTTGCATCATACAGCAGGCAGTCCTAGTTAGACACATGAGCTACCACATCCCTTTGGCAGCCGGGAATGCTGCTTCATGTAAATCACATCAGATAGGATGAAGCAAACACCAACACAGTGAGTGACAGAGTCCCCTTTAACCAACTTCTTCCTTCCTGCTTCTTTCTGTAAATGTATAGGCTGAATCATATTACAGGGACCAGATGAAAGAGCCAGAGGGCTTTTATTACTTTTTTCTATTGCTAGAATTGCTTAATACTTCCAGCTATGAAACCAACATTAACATTGTCAAACTTGGGGTTGAAGTTCTACCGTAGTATTAACTGCCCCATGATGGCAACCAAGTTTAGACAAAATGCCCCAAGTGTTTCTGAAAATATTTTGTGTAGGTACTTGAACAGTGGCAACGGTTCTGTGAGGTAAGCACCTCACAGAAATTTATTTAATATATTTAGTCAACATAAAAGTCGTTGAAAAATTTCTGTGAAATGTGCTTATAAGACATTTTTTTCAATTTCTGAAGTTAAAATTCTCCAAACCTAGGGATGTTTCAGGCATTTACCATTTATTCATGCACTTGCAGCTTAATCTTCTAGAAATAGAAGAGAAACAGAGAAAATAGAGATGATAACTCCTTGAAGAACTATGGAAAAGGAGCCAGATCTGGCAGCTGACCAGGATGGAGCAGGAATGGACACCAACAATGTTCATTCAAGGCTGTCATTACAGACCATTTGGAGAAGAGAAGTAGAACTAAAACTGTGTGCTTGATGATGGAGCATTGAATTTGAAGAAGCAGCCATTGAATTTGAGGATTTGAGAAAAATCTTGGCAATGAAGTAGAATGACATTGTAAGCTACAGATGCGACTGTGCCTCCTCGCTCCCTTTGAAGAGTAAACCAGAGCTTTACTGCCAGCACATGCAACAGAAGTGATAGCTATTACTGCCACCCAGTAATGCTCCAGTGAGGCAGGTCTGGGAAGGTAAACTCTTCCATGACTTTGATAATGTGATTTTTAAGGAATTAAAGGACAGAGAAGGCAGCTTCTGAAAACTTCACAGAATTACATATGTAGTACTCTTTTAAAGAATAATTATAGGCTTCTTTACTCAGAAGAAATAACAACATTATTGTTACTAGAGTAATTTCAATTTAGTTCACTCAAGCATAGTTATTAAATGATTCTAAACTTATTTTCATCAGACCTTGGACCCATTCAGCATATAGAAAAAGCTCAGTGTGAACATATCACTCAAGTTGCTGGGAGAGAATGGTGAGCAGATGTGTGTTTCACCTGCTGCAGGAGTTTGCAGGTACCACTGAATGGAGCAAAGAGGCAACAGAAGACTAAAGGCAGCTATAGTTATGAAAGACATGCTTTAGAAGAAATTGTATTTCCAATTTTTCCTATCACTGCTTGCAGTGTCTTTGCCATTTCGGACAATTTACAAACCAAACTTTTCATTGGCAATCACTAATTGTTCATTGCTATTATGTGGTGACAGTACTGAATAAACTGCAAAGTGCTGAATGTTCACAGCTGTGAGTGAGGTCAGTGACTCAGTCCTCTCAGTCTACTGAATTATAGAAAATGTTAATAATGCTGGGTGGGGGGAAAGACTGGCCAGATATAGCTTTAAATGGGATACCTAAAAGTAGTCTATGAAAATAGTCTACATTTTGTAATAGGCTTCTCATTCTTCCATTCCACCTCATAAAACAGGACTAATAACATTTCCAGACAAGGAAATCGGAAATGAAGAATGGACCCACTCACCTCCCAGGATATTTTGAAACGAGCAACATATATGCGCATGACCTGGTTGTGCATGAAAGTTTTTCTGTGACAGTCTAAAAGGATAAGTATGTAATAGTACAAGATAGACAAACAAATAAAATAAATAAATAAATAAATAAATAAATGATAAGCAACAGTGGCCAAACTGATGTGAATCTAAAGCAAAAACCTACCTAGTTACCTGGCGTAGCTTTTTCAACTGCTTCATTTTGCACTAAAGACTGGTTGAAGCAACAGTCATAAACTTCTTGAGTGTCAGTTTTCACATAAAAAACTGCTGCACTTGTCACCATGCATGTGTCAGGGTACAGAAAAGGAAGTGTCAGAATTTTCTTTCTAGTAGGCCAAGGTTCCCTTTTCACAAATTACTTTGAAAACTTTCATCTCTTTGGGCTCAGGGCTGAGAAACACTGGACATCCTCTGATGTAGAATAGCATGTAATTCAAAGCCTGTACTTCACTTTGCTTCTTTAACATGAAATACATGTCCTAAAAGAATTTTCTTTCACTTCTAGAAATTGCATGAGAATTTATTCCTGAAACACACAGACCAAATGAAAAGCAGCATGCTACCAAGAGCTTTCTGTGGACAGGGAAGGCACAGGAAATATGGCAAAGCTCTGCCAGTGTGGAGCACTTTACTGTGTCTGAACATATTGGCACATTATAAAGTATTCTGCCAATTTATTCTGCCCACAAGAAGGATTTCTTTATAAGCTACCTCCAATGTCTTCATTGATTCAATTAGTTTGTTAGGAAAAGACAGCAAAGTTCGCGTATCGTAAACATCAATCCAAACTTTACTGCTTTTGTTTTATTAAGTCAAAATATATTACTGTTAGAATGAGATCTTATATACTTTTGAGTTATGGCTGAGGGGCATACCTGTAATGATGTTAACACTAGAGACAAAACATATACAGCCATCTCTAGTTTCATAGTTTCTGCGCTGAAACCACCCATCTGACCAATGTGTCAACATAATTTTAAGAAAATGAACTAAGAACAGTAGCAATGTTACTCCTTACAGAAAAAAAAAAAAAAAAAAAAAAAAGAGGAAGAATATTCAACTGCCTTGTTTCAGTAAATTGGGTGTTCAATACCTGAATCAAATGCTCACATACTGCTCTGCACAGGCAACCCTTACCTGATCATGCTAAAAATAATCATCAGTATGGCTGAGCAACCACCATTTTTCACTGATAACTTCATTGTGGATTTCATTGTGGCACAGTAATTTTCATACAGTGATTTTCCTATAAATACTTTAAAAAAATTGGCTTTCTTATGTAAAGCTCTCTAGATTAAAGGACAAAAGTTACTTCAGATCTTCACTTAAACAATGGTGTAACTGTTCATTATTTTTCTTCTTTAACTTTAGAAACAGTGGACCATAGCCTAGCAGACATTCTCTCTGCAATGTACTTAAGTACCTCTCTGAAATTCAAGAGACATTCTCTTGTACTCATTATGTTATTGCCTGTAGTTAAATATCTAGACAGAGCTGTAAGAAGAAAAGGTATGAAAGTGTCCCAAAGGGGGACAACTATATCTGTGAAACCTTAACACAGCTGTTTCCGTAGAGGATAAAAAGATAAACACAGTGTAGATGAAAGGAGAGAGAATGGTTATATCCTGATATGATTACAACCCTACCTACAAGAGGTGAAGAAATGATGCCCTAGGGTCCAGAAAACCTTGCTATGGCTTTGCTTAGGTATTTATTTTCATTCAGGATCAAATTTCTTCTATTGATGCCTCCAAGTCCAAGTATATAAACCTTCCAAGGTACATTTAAAATATTTTCCATTTACTGGGATCCACTAAATGGTTATAATGGCCTACTGTAGAAGGAATGAGGGTCAAGGCACTGACCATCTGATTCAGAGCTGAAAGAAAGTTCAGTGTGGATTTGCTATTACTCTGGATAAAATAGTATCAAAATATACATTTATTACTTTTTGTATATTTTATTACTATCAGAGAAATTATAAATTATAGAAAATAGTATTGTACAACTAAATATTTGTAAGAACACCCAGATTGTCTCCGTCCTTAATGTCCTTAATAAAGGAAAGGATCCCTGTGAAATATTTTCTACAATTTTTTTCCTAAATATGTATTTTTTAATATTGTGATAAATAGCTGAAGCTCCACTGGAAAAGGTAGTAAGCTTATGGACGAGCAATATCTCATTGTCAGAATATAAAATAACAAAAAAGACTTTATCTGTTTTAAATATCATCATCTTAGTCTTTCTTATGGCTTTCGTCCATCCGGATGTTTCCATGTAGTATGTATCAGCCAAACTAGTCGCCTTTTATGATGATGTCACCGCATCAATGGACAGGGGAAGAGCCACTTATGTCATCTATCTGGACTTTAGTAAGGCCTTTAACACAGAACCTCACAACATCCTTCTCTCCAAATTGGAAAGATATGGGTGGACTGTTCAGTGGATGAAAAACTGGCTGTAGGATCAAGTCCAGAGAGTGGTCAGTGGTCAGTGGCTCAATGTTTGGATGGACATCAGTGCAACTGGTGTCCCCCAGGGGTCAGTGCTGGGGCTGATACTCTTTAGGATATTCATCAATGACACTGACAGTGGAGTTGAGTGCACCGTCAGCGAGTCTGTGGATGACACCAAGCTGTGGGGTGCAGTCGACACACCAGACGGATGGGATGCCATCCAAAGGGACCTAGACAGGCATGAGCAGTGGGCCCAGGAGAACCTCATGATGTTCAACAAATCCAAGCGCAAGGTCTTGCACCTGGGTTGAGGCAACATCCACTACCAATACAAGCTGGGGGATGGAAGGGTTGAGCACAGCCCTGCCAAAAAAGACCTGGAGGTAATGGTGGATGGGCAGCTGGACACAAGCCAGCAGTATGTCCTCCCAGCCCAGAAGGCCAACCGTATCCTGCTCTGCATCAAAAGAAATGTAGCCAGCAGGTTGATAGTGGTGATCCTGCCCTCTACTCTGGGGTGAGGCCTCAGCTGGAGTACTGCATCCAGATGTCTAAGTCTCTCCTGTACTGAGGACTCCACCTGTCGGAGTACCAACAGGAAGGCCACAAAAATGATCTACAGAATGGAACATCTCTCCTACAAGGATAAGCTGAAAGAGCTGAGGCTGGAGAAGAGAAGGCTCCAAGGTCACCTGATAGTGGTCTTTCAATATCTACAGGGAAAAAGGGGACAGACTCATTAGCAGGGTCTGTGGTGATAGAGCAAGGGTTTCAAGCTTAAAGAGGGTAGATTTAGGTTAGATATAAGGAAAAAGTCTTTCACAGTGAGGGTAGTGAGGCACTGGAACAGGTTGCCCAGACATGTGGTTGATGTCCCATCACTGGAGACTTTCAAGGCGAGGCTGGATCAGGCCCTGGGCAACCTGATTTAGCTGTGGATGTCCCTGTTCATCGCAGGGGACTTGGACTAGATGACCTTTAAAGGTCTCTTTCTACTCTAAGGATTCTATGATTCCATGATTTCGCATCATCATGCGTAAGAAAACAGGCTACTCTCATATCTCATTTTGGTAACTGTTTATCCAACATACCTCAGAAAATTAGGTTAACTTTTTCAGACACTACAAAGGGTTTAAGCATCATTAAAACTCTTCCTGAATCTATTTTTAAACCCACAGTATTTGTTTGAGAATTTCAGTCTTGATTATTATTTGTTTCAGTGACTTGACTACTTTTTCTACACTTCTCTGTTCTCTGTGATGTCTCCATACATACAATATTCAACACTAAATCAGACTTTCCAGTTATATTTCAAGAATTTCTACTATTGCCACCGTACTCTCCCCTCCATGGCACCAGACTTTATTCACATACATTAAAGCTTCATGACACCTTATATTTTTCAGTTTCATTAATTTTAAATTTGCTGCTAAATGACTCACATGACTGATCAAGTCAACTAGATTATAACTACTGCCTTCACCAGTGATGGTCTTCAAACTTGATTAAAACAGGGATCAGATCCTCACATAGTATCTAATTAACCATTGACCTGGGCTAAGTCGCACTAAATGAAGATCTAGTGCTAAAGGCAAGATTATTTGTTTTTGCTACCCTCTGAAGAAGAAGTAAGAACAAAAGTATACATTGGCCAAATGGTATACATTGATGCAAAATGCTTATATTTTTTCTGAAAGCATTGCTTATCAGTTTCACATTTTAAGAAATTCATTCAACAAAAACAGCTATGTAGAGTACATTAATCTATATACTTGACTTCCTGATCAAACACATTTAAAATTCTGTGCCATCATTTACTCAGTTTTGTCTTGCGGAGAGCCTGTCCACAGACTGCCATACAGCAATGATATATGCCATACAGAATTATAAAAAAAATACATAAGCCATACAATTTTAAAAAGTCCTGTTCACAAATGGTGTTGTACTTGCAAACAAAAGGGTAAAGTCAGTATTAAAAGGAAAAAATATATATCTGTATAATGGAGCATATACATCTGACGCCAAGTATTTTCAATGATTTATAGTTCATCATCATTTCACCAATAATAAAATATGCCAGCTGATATTTTTAAAAACCTACTAGTTGCATTTCAGACCGTGTGGAACAAGGCACGCTTTTGTGTTATGAACGTAGCAAAATCTTAATAGTTTTCAAAACAGTCCAGAATGGGTTTTGAATAAGCAGGTGAAGTATGAGTGGATAGGAGGAAGAAACTGGATTTTATTAGTCCCTGTTGAGACATCTGTACCAATGAGCTTCATTCTGTGGCAGATATTGTAGTAGGTAGAAAAGGGAGTCATCAGCAGCATCACCATCTCAGAATTACAGAAAGAGATTAACATTTGTAGTCCTGACTTAATGAAAGACTCAATCCTAATGACATCAAGGACTTCCAGAGAAGTAGTAAGCACTCTTCAGCTTTAAAAAGAAGAAAAAACAAAAAAAACTTGAAAACATCTTTCCCTGAAATCTCCCCAACCCAAACAACCAAAACAAACACTGCATTTTTCAGATTTGCCTCTACCTAAGAGAGGTAAAAAAGACAAGAGTTGAAATAATATATATTGCCTGAAAAGAACAAGCTGAGAAACCTACAGTGAATCTTAGTTTTCAATATTAAATGTCCTAGGTTTAATTTTGGTATACTCCAAAGGCACAAGCTCCTCATACAGCTCCAAATAAAAAAATGCCCAGCTTCAAATCTCACCTCAATTTCTGATACACCAGAAGTATTGAGAGAAGCTGTTTCGGATAACCACGATGACAAAAAAAAGCCTTGGTCATAATGACCCAATATCGTTAAGTTAGATTAACACCGACATACTGGAAACTTCTCTCAAGTTCAGAGAAACTTAATTTCTCATTTAATAACTTAGCAGTTATTTCAAGCCAGCAGAGACATAGGGAAAACTAAAAGATAGAGGTTTTCTTTTATTTATTTATTTTTTTTAAACATAAAGTACATTACGAGATCACACAATCAATAATACTCAGCTCCCTGAGCAGGATCCAATGGGTATGCATTAAAATTTAAAGAGGGCAGTGAAGGAGTGCACATACAAAGATCAAGTCATCCCCATGGCCTTAAACACTATGACCAAAGAACATAAGGGTAAGTGAGGAAAATACATTAGAAAATGTGTCGGATGAGTGATGATAGAGAGATGATAAAGACTCCAAGAACACCAGGCATAAAGTTTGACCCTTTCTGGGCACCTGAATAAGAGAAAATGGAAAGCATCCAGAATTAGATAAGAACATCTGTAGCCAAAACTGTAAGAAAACAAGGCTCAAGGCTGGGATTTTGAGAGCTGCTCTGAAAGATATAAATGTCTTATTCCCATTCAGTTTAATTAGGTGGCTGACTCCCTCACTACTGCTTGAAAATCTTAGTCTTTGAACATACTCAATGCTGATAACTTCCATCCCAGAAATGCTGGCAGTTGATTAGAAGGTTTTCCAGGAGTACTTTTTGTTAAGTATCAGTGAATAATTTAACAATTACAGCTAATTAATGTCCAAGTTAAAAAAGCCAGAATGTATAAGACACAGAAGACAATTTCTAAAATAAAGTGTATCACCTCAAAAAAAAAAAAAAACACACATCTTCATCACTGATTTTAGTTTACCAGTGCTTTAGAATGTTTCCAGATTTCCTTGAAATGAAAGAAAAAAAAGCATATTCATAATATTTATCCACAAAATAAATAACATAATAAATAATACAGGCTAAACTCAAATGGAGAACACAGTTTGGCTCCACACTAACTGCAAGCAGCCAGACAAAGGCCAACTACATGCCATGTAACTACCTTCACCAGGAAAAAGCCATCTCCAGACAGAGTCACAGAAAGATCTTTCCCTCCTAAAAAAAAGATAAAGAAAAATGAACAGGAATTAATTATTTCAGGAATCCCTGGACAGCTGTAGGATCTTCATATCAGTGTGACAAGTTTCTCTTACGAACAGTGCACTGAACTCCTTTTTTCAAAATAATTATGTGATACATATATGATTTAGGGTAAGAAGTGTTTAGGATGGAGAACAAAATAGCAGTGAATGCCTTTATTCCCTCTAAACTAGATCAGAGCAGGAAACAGAGAAACGCAGTTTTCCAAAGAGTTCCACTTTCAAGTTAGGAGCATTTTGGTCCCTCCGTAATCAGATAGGAAATTCAGCTACTTGCTACACTCTGCAGATGTCATCTTCTCCCAGTGACTACTGAGGGTCTTCAAAGGGCAAAGGCTTGTATATGAAGCATTCATCTAAAACTAAGTCACAACTCACCTAGACTCATGCCCCCCCTTTCATTTCTAAGGCTGGTCGTCCACTCATGATGCTGTCCTGCCAGTCTACTTGAACATATTAACTATGTCAGCAGTCTTCCTAAGGTGAGGTTCACCACTATAAGGTTCACATTGATTTTTGACTTACTTCCTTTAAACGTATTTACTCAAGATTAATGCTTTCCTCTTCTCCATCCACCTTCCTCATCCCATTTTTACTACTGAAATGTTATGAAATGGCAAGAATAAAGAATGAACTACGAGATGAAAACTTTGTACTGTGTTCTATTTGGAATGCATTTGATTTAAGTAAACCTGATCTCATTCTAAAACTGCAGTTTTGAAAATTAAATTTGCTATTCTCATAGCAAATTTCTTAGTAATGGATAAGCAGATACAACCCTTTATCTGGCACTCCTCTTCCTCAGCAGTGACAATGCATGCCAAGTGGTGAGCAACAATAGAAACTCCATCCTTTCACAATATCAACATAGGAAAGCAAAGAAAAGAAAGCAAGCCTCACAAAAACAAGACTAAAGAAGTTCTAAAGTACTTCAGAGTCCTTGAAGGAACTACCAAGGAAGCAGTAAGAAATGATACGACAAAAATTTGATCTCTGTGATTCTGAACAATCCATTTTTATTACTTTAACTTGTCCCTGTTCTTTGATCTCATCATGATTTTGTTCAGCAACATGTCCTGAGATAACATAGCAGTAGTCTCTGGAAATTGATTTCTTCTAGCTGAACTACTCAGAGCAGCTGTTGAGCCCCTTTCTTCAGCTGCAGGACAATATCTATGACGCCAGCTTCTGAGAACATCATAATTCTGGGTTTTCTGACTTCATCTTGTATTCAATTAAAATAATTCTCCTCAAGTTCTTGTTTTCATAGAGCTAAATGTGAGCATTTAAAGTTAAAATAAAACACATCCTGTTGGTCCCAAGATGCTTCATAAAGGGGGCCATACAACATACATCCCAGAGTCCTGAAGGAACTGTCTGATGCAGTTGCCAAGCCACTCCACCATTTTTGAAAAGTCATGGCTATGAGGCAAAGTGACTGGAAAGAGGGAAACATCACTCTCATTTTTAAGAGGAGAAGAGAGGAAGACCCAGGAAACTACAGAACCATGCAGATTGGATAAGACTGTTGCTATGCATCTATCAGTCCACTCACCTCCAAATGCTACCACTTGCCTTATCTATGCTTTACAAAGTGTTGCCTAGTACTAATATCAAGGGCCTGAGCGATGACCAGAAGTCATCAAGATAAAGAGAAAATACCTCCTTTGGCAAAGACACAGAGACCATAAAATCATGTGATAATTAACCTAGGATCAATCGCTCAAATTTCTGGGAATTGAAAATGAGGTCTTAAGGGACTAACAGAAGTTTCTCTGCTTTTCTATAAAGTCACATGTTTTTCATGCCTCTGCTTATATCTTACTTTGTATATTCTGTAACTGTTTGACTCCCTTTGCTTATCAAGGCAAATCACATGTAAAAATGGTGTAAAATCAGGATGCTGGAGGATAGCTTTTGGAGCTTCCTCAACTGGCCTAAGACTGCATTATCCTCCCTTCCTTTCATGCCCCAGCTCACAATGAACACATTGATGAGACAAGCCATATAACCTTTCCTACCCTGCTTTGTCTTCCCTGGAATTTGTATCGTTTTACTCAGACTAATTTACCCTTATCTACCCTAATTCAGGAGTACAAATGGTGCTTTCCCTTCAGAACTAGTGAGGGATACTAAGAGGACCAGGAAAACCCATCTGATAAATACATGACTAAGAGGTTCGTGCAATCACAGGAATTTTGTTTTTCCAATCATGGGCACCTGCCCTGTGATGGCTGCAGATGTGTCTCACCTGTCTCAAAGTGGGAAATGAATCCTAGCCCAGGAACTGGTAGGGCTCACGGAGAGGGCTTTAAACTAGGCATGAAGGAGGAAGGGGATAAAGTGAAGCTTGCTAGAGATGAGCCTTGGGGAATGATGACAAGGTGGGAGTGAGGGAAATGGCTCAGGTGAAATGCATCTCCACCAATGCAAGCAGCATACAGCATACAGTAACAAACAGGAGGAGCTGGGAGCCATTGTGTGGTAGGCAAACTGTGATTTAATTGCCATCACTGAAACATAGTGAGATTGCTCCCAGGACTGGCGTGCTGCAATGGATGGCTACAAGCTCTTCAGAAAGGACAGACAAGGAAGGAGGGGTGGTGGTATGGCTCTCTATGTTAGAGTTTCAAAGTTGTTGAGCTCAGGGCTGGGAATGAAAAGGTTAAGTCTCTATGGGAAAGGATCAGGAGGAGGGCTGACTTCCAGTTGGGAGTATGTTATAGACCGCCTAATCAGGATGAAGAGACAGATGAGGTGTTCTACAAGCAGCTTGCAGAAGTTGTGCAATCTCCAGCCCTTGTTCTCACGGGACACTTCAATTTCCCTGATATATATTACACACTATACTGTAGAAATATACTACAAAGCAGAACGAGCAGTCGAGAAGACTTACAGAGTGTGTGGAAGATAACCTCCTAATGCAGTTGGTTAGAAAGCCTATCAGAGGAGGTGCCCTACTAGGCTCACTATTCATGAACAGAGAGGACTGGTGAGAGATGTGGAGGTTGGGAGCTGTCTTGGGCAGAGCGACCATGAAGTGGTAGAGTTCTTGATTCTTGGTGAAGACAGGAGGGGAGTCAGCAAAACTGTAACCTTGGACTTCTGGAGGATGGACTATGAACTATTTAGAGCAATGGTAGAGAGGGTCCTTTGGTATTCAGTCCTGAAGGGTAAAGGGACCCATAAACGCCTGATGCTTTTCAATAAAGAATTCTCAAAACAGCAAGAGCAGGCTATCCCTCTGTGCTGTAAGATGAGCCAGCAGGGAATAAGACCAGTGTGGATGAGCAGGGAACTTTTTCTGAGGCTCCAGGAGAAAAAGATAATCTACCTCTTGTGGAAGAAGAGATAGGCAACTTGGGGAGAGTACAAGGAAGTTCTTAGGATATACAGGGAGAAAATGAGAAAGGCGAAAGTCAAGCTTGAATTCAACCTAGCCACTGTAGTAAAAGAGAACAAAAATCTTTTTTACAAATATGTTAACAGTAAGAGGAGGGCTCAGGAGAATCTCCACCTTTTACTGGATGTGGCGAGGAACATGACCACTGAGGATAAGGAAAACGTTAAGATTCTTAATGCCTTCTTTACATCTGCCATAAAAGGGTACTCTATTCCCTGACCTGGAAGTCTGTGTTGAGGATCAGAATAAAACCCCCACAGTTCCAGTGGAAACGGTTAGAGACACTCCACCTGAACTGTCACAAGTCTATAGGGCCAGATGGCACTGGAGAGTGCTGAGGAAGCTGGTGGAGGCCAACCTGCTTTCTACTATCAGGATTTCTGATCAATTAGATTGATCCCAGGGGACTGGAGGCTTGCCAGTGCAACTCCCATCTACAAGAAGAGTCATAAGGAGGACAATGGGATTCTGCACCAGGTCAGCCTGACCTTGGTGCCATGGAATGTTATGGAGCAGATTGTCTTGAGTGAGATCACAGGGCATGTGTGGGACATCCAGGGGATCAGGCCCAGCCAGCATGGGTTCATGAAAGGCAGGTCCTACTTGACCAACTCGATCTTCTATAATCAAGTGACCCATTAGGTGGATGGTGGAAAGGCTGTTGACGTGGTCTACCTAGACTTCAGCAAAGCCTTTGACACTGTCTCTCACAGCATTCTCCTAAAGCAGCTGGCAGTCCATGGCTTGGACAAATACATTCTGTTGGATAAAGAACTGGCTGGATGGCTGGGCACAGAAAGTGCTGGTGAATGGAGTTAAATCCAGCTGGCAATGGGTCACAAGTGGTGTTCCACAGGAGTCAGTACTGGAGCCAGTCCTGTTTAATATCTTTATTGATATCCTGGATGAGGGGGTTGAGTGCACATTCAGTGAGTTGGCAGATGACCCCAAGTTGTCGGGAAGTGCTGATCTGCCCTCGGGTAGGAACACCCTAAAGAGAGATCTGGACAGGCTGGATAGCTGGGCTCAGGTCAGTGGGATGAGGTTCAACAAGACCAAGTGCCAGGTCCTGCACTTTAGCCACAACAACTCCAGGCAATGCTGAAGGCTCAGGGAAGAGGCTGTGTGGAAGAAATGGACCTTGGGATGTTGGTAAACACTCGGTTAAACATGAGCGAACAGTCTGTTCATGTGGCCAAGAAGGCCAATGTCATCCTGGCTTGTATCAGAAATAGTGTTGTCAGCAGGAGCAGGGAGGTGATCATCTCCCTGTACTCAGACCTGGTGAGGCTTTGCCTTGAGTACCATGTTCAGTTTTGAGCCCCTCACTACAGGAAGGACACTGGGACTCTGGAGCATGTTCAGAGAAGGGCAACAAAGCTGTTGAGGAGTCTGGAGCACAAGTCTTATGAGGAGAAGCTGAGGGAACTGGGGTTGTTTAGTCTGGAGAAGAGGAGGTGCAGGGGGAACCTTATGGTTCTCTTCAACTACTTGAAAGAAGTTTGTGGCAAGGGGGGTGTCAGCCTCTTCTCCCTCGTAACTAGCAGTACGACAAGAGATAATGACGTTGCACCAGGAACATTCAGGTCGAATATTAGGAAAAATTTATTCTCTGAAAGAGTGATAATGTATTGGAACAGGCTGCCCAGGGATATGGTTAAGTCACTGTCCCAGGAGGTGTTCAAGAAACATGTAGATGTTGTACTGAGGGACAAAGTTTTGTGGGGAAATATTGTTGGTAGGTGGACTGTTGGACAGGATGATCTTGGAGGTCTTTTCTAACCTTGGTGATTCTATGGTCCTAATTTACCTCCCTCCCATCCCCTGGAATATGGACTAGTCATAGGCTAATACATTGTTGGTTAGAATACATGAGATTATAGTTCATATGTGCAACAGCTTGCTCAGAATATATTTAATAAATTGTTTTGGTGCACCTGATTTGTGTAAGTGAAGTGCACTATGGTCAGTGTTTTCTTGCCAGGCGAAACAAAATAGGGAATGGGGTGGGACAGGTCCCATCTGGAGTTTTGCGTCCAGACATGGGCCCTCAGCAAAAGAAAGACAAAGAGCTGTTTGAGCGGGTCTAGAAGTTGTGAAGATGGTTTAGGGTGCTGAAGCCCTTTTCTATGGAGAGTTTGAGGGAGTTGGGCTTGTTTAGCTTGGAGGAGGGAAGGCTGCAGGGAGACCTCGTGGAGGCCTTTCAGTACTTAGCAGAAGATAATAAACAAGAGGAAGACCAACTTTTTAAACAGTCTAATAGTGATAAGGTAAGTGAGAATGATGGTAAAGTAAAAGAGGGGAGATTTAGGTTAGATATTAGGCAAAAGTTCTTTATTCATAGTGTGGTGAGGCACTGGCGGAGGCTGCCCAGAGAATCTGTGGGTGCCCCATTCCTGGAGGAACTGAAGGCCAGACTGGGCAGCCTGACCTTGTGGGTGAAAGTTCTGCCCATTGCAGGATGATTTGAACTGGATGTTCTTTAAGGTTCCTTCCAATCTACGCAATTCTATGACTGTGTGAGTCTAAAGATAACTCCTCTTTGGAACTACTTGAACTCAATAGTTGAATGCAAACACACAAAATATGTCTAATTATTTTAAAAGAAATTGAATGTGATAGTGTAGAAGTTGCGTACACCTCTTACAAATAAAGGGAAAAATGAATTAAGTTGAATTCAGTATATTGCTGCTCATTTGCCATTGCTGTGTCATTTTCTTTTAAGCCTTGGTTCCCATTTTCTTCTCTTTAAGGAGAAGAAACAGTTTCTCTACTCATCACTCATCTGTCACACGCATTTAGTTTGCAGAGTTTTGAAAACAGGGATTCTCTATATAGAATAGGACAGTGATTTTGTGAAGTCTTTTCTCACTGCTGTGCTGTATAAATATTTAGTCCATATGCACTATATGCTTAAACTCACTCGGTAATTTTTATATTTCTTAGATTTATCATAGAGTTTGCAGTTGTCAGATTATGGAGATTCTCACTCTTCCAGTGTTTACAGAGTGTGTGTGTGCATGTGTGTGTATTTTCCATATTAAAGTTAAGAACCAAACAGTCAAAACTGGAGAAAATGACAGAATAAAGATTTCCTCATTTGTTGTCCCATATTCATTTGCATTATAGTATTTATGTGATTCAGCAATTCTACTTTTTAATAAAGCTTTACTAGTTTTAAATGACATTTAGGGAGAAAAACTAGACCTTTTAAAATAAAAGCAGGAGAGAAAAAGTAAAGCTAAGAGAAGGAATCAATTTCCAGTGCTTGAATACTCACAGAGCTCCTCTGGGATGCAGAAAGCAGGGTATGAATTGTCCAGAAGGGTATAGGTAGCATCATATCTGTCTGTAATAAATAGGACATAACAATGAAGATGTGATGCAGGAGAGGAACTAGGGCTGTTGGCAAACACATTGCCTCCAGAAGAAAGCTCGTACAGCTGCATTGCATTTAACAGCAAAGCTGGTGACCACCCTGGAGCAGGTCTGCCTCCATGGGTTTATCTCTCTCCAACGTGGCCTGTGACAAGAAATTCTCTGCTGAGCCCTGGAATTTGTCGCAACAAAAACTGCATTCAGATGAATGCGTTTCCATAAAAAGTGGAAGTTTTAAGAAACTGGTATTTTCTGATAAAACAAAGAAAGGACCAAAAAGTTATTGTCAAAATAAATTCCAATGTAGCTCCTTTTTTCCTTTTTTTTCTTCAAAGTGCACAGCCTTATGCAATGTATGGCTAGAGGAGGGCTCACAGAGTAAGCAGCTATTCACAATTTTGCTTTATCTACATTCTGCAGTGTGTGGTCCAAAGCTTTGTTTATTTTTTACTATTCAAACTTTACTCTAAAGCCAGACTCATTAATTTCTTCATGTGCTTTTTATATCATCCATGAAAGTGCTTGACAAACAGTAATCTATTTTTCCTTCCTTGTGCTGACAGAAAGCTGAGACAGAGGGATTAAGGTCAGAAGTGTCATTAATGTAGGGTGCTTGATCTGATATCCCGAAAACCTGCTCCTGTAGGCCGTTCACCATTACAAGCAATTATGTACTTGCAGTTCCATCCATCCTGGTTGAAGGCGAGGCAGTCAGCAGCCAGGACTCCCCAGTGCAGACCACTGTTTGCCACCCAGCAAATAGAAGACAGAATGAAGGACCATCCACAGAAAGTACGGTGCCAGATTCAGCGGCAGCCACCATGGTGGATTGCTCATAATCCCAGGCAGTGTGAAGCTGTTTTCCTCCAGCCTCCTTCCCTGCATGGCACGTATTCATTTGTAGGGCAGCCATGTATGAAGCCTTACTGTGATAATTGTAGCCGGGGAATTTTTGAAGACCACAGCTAACATATTTCCATCTAATCTCTTTTGACTTTTGGTGAAGTGGAACTGGGTAAGGCCATTACAACTTGAGCAACCTTAGCTTTTTTCGTGAGAAAAGTGCAGACCACTTTTATTTTGCTTTACTTAGAGATTTGGCCTGTAATTGTGAAGCATTCTCTGTGAAGCAGCTAAAGAAATGTCAATTTTAGCACTCAAAAAAGAACGTGTTTTGTTAGGTACTTTATTTTTCAAAGCAGAACATTCACTTTTCATAGAAGTTTCTAAAAACATATGCTTATATTTGAGTCTACTTACTATATGGAAAATATGCACCGAAGTAGCCATATTTTAGTAAGTCTTTAAGGTAATGTTGATAAGGTGTTAAAATGTTAAGTACCATGCAGTCATTAGTTCCGCCTATAACAAACAGGACTTGAGAGGAGAAGTATGTGAAACAGAAGGGAAGAGGACTGTCACTTCACTGCTGATTTGTTACTTCACATCCTTTTGCGTACACCTATTCAGCAGCTGCACTCCTATGCTACTGCTGTGATGTATTTACAGATTGGCACCAGCTAATCATAATTACCCAACATCATTTCCCACACTTCTCTCACCTTGCAGAGTCTGAGCGCAGAGAGCACTACCTTTGCCAGCTGCAAAGAACTTGAAAATCATATCCTCACCTGCCTTTTGTATCTGGCACATAGGCCAGTTAATAGATCTCCTCCATATTCCTGTAATTGCACTGCCTGTATCAACTACACATCTTTCAGATGTAGAAGGATGGATGTGTAGGTTGAAAACACTCCGGCCTCTCTACCCATTAATACTAACTATCTTGCTAAATCATTTCTGTAATTTTGATTTTTCTGTGGGCCATACAACAGTTGTATGCCTTCCAAGATATCCAACTTGTCTGTCTTATAGATAAGAATAACATAGATGTTAAGACCCTCTTGATTGCATTTAAAATGTTGAATAGTTTCTCCTTTCGAGACATGGATAACCTTTTTTGCTTTCCGTTAGAGATTTCTTGTTTCCCCCCCTTATCCTTTAAATGGAAACACAAGTCTGCCATTTAATAAAGCCCCAGTAATGATCCTGCTTTAAAGGACAAGGGCTAATCACTTGCTTCTTAACATTCCAGCCACATGACAGTGGAGAAGAATAAATCAGTTAAACAGCAAGATGCAGCACAACTAATTTTCATGTAAAAGGGGGTGATTGCCTTTTTTTTTTTTAACCGTTGTGATGTTTTTTTAAGCTGTTAAAGTCCAAATATTCTCGTCTATCAGTTTATGAATTATTAATAAAAAAAAAAAGAGAAAAGAGGCTTTCTTTTTCTAAATATCATCTGCTAAGCCACCACAGACTGAAGTGCCTCACACTGATTCCTGATTTACATAGTCCCAGTTGGAAGTTAATGAAGACTGCTGAGCCACCTTTCAACATGCAGATAAACCTTCATGTATTTAAAAGCAGGGAATATGTGCTTGTTGCTGGCAAATTATTCATCTAAGATCTGAAGTTTCTGACACCGCCTGCGTCAGATAAACTGTCACCCAAATTGCAAACTAATTAGTGATTCAAACATTTTCGCGCTGATTGATGACAGAATAATTTACGCTTGTTTCTCAGTTTCCAGCTGGCATAGGCTGCTGACTGGAGCCCTAATTAACGCTAGTACATCAGTCATGTTCTGCCAAGGCAGCACATACAATTAAAAGGCAGTTTAAATGGAATATCGCATTAAAAAGGCTGGTAGATGCAAATGTGAGGAAACAGCACTTTAGGATAAAATGACAACAGAATCCCACAAACCAAAACAGAATGGAACAGGGATTATTATTACTACTTTTTTAAATGGAGAAGTAAATTGTACTCCACATAGGCTATTTAACAAAATAAAACAAGTGTGGAGGCAAAAAATGCATGCTAAATTCTTCATTGTTATTATTCTAAGGAGTTCTAACCCGGTGCTTTTCTCTTAATATTTGTTAGACAATTGGTTCACACTTGTGTTTTGGATTTCAGCTATTTAAAAATGAAATAGAGTGCGTCAGTGACAGCGTGAAGTTATTTACAACTATAATAAAATGCAAAACAGAAATATCAATATTGTACTTATGAGGACTATATTTTGCAGCAGCCTTTAAAACCAGTTTTAAATAACAAAATAGCTAATCCAAAACTCAATGAATCAAGGGAAAACTGGCCATAGGAAGTAAAGGGGGATACTGCAAATATCTAGGTACCCCAAATTCTTATATTCAGGAGAAAATGAAAGATTTTGAAAACAGTGCTACCATGTGGTAAATATACCATTGTTTCCAGTGGCATTCTTCTGGTCGAGTCAGAAAATACTCAGGGAATACATAGTTATTGTATGGGTTTTTAAATGACTGCTGTTGCTGTGGGTATAAACACAACCTACTGCCTGATTCTTTATCAAGCATGTACTGCAGCTTTCAACTACAGAAAGCCAGTCCTCTGCAGCTCTGCTGTCAGAAAGCTTTTTTATTTTATTATGTCTATTTTATTATGTCCATATTAGAACCACGATATCTGTATATCAGTTGCTCTCTAGCTATCAAGCAGTCAGGTAGGAGAAAATGCATTTTGTCACCTCAGTAATGAGAAATGAGGATAGTTGTAACCCATGTTCTCATTTACATTTGAACTACAAGAGTGCTGGCTGCCTGAAACTTATGATCAAGCTAAGGACAGAAAGTGTCCTCCTCGATGCAACTCACAAAAGCCTGCAACTGTTAAGCCTGCAGTGCCAGACCCCTGTTGCAGTGCATGCTGCATATTTGATGACACTGGTTTATCTTACTCAATGTGACCTCTGTGGGGGGAAAAGTTTTCATGAATATAAACAGCCCTAGGGTTCGTACCTTGTCTGCTAAGGTGTTTTTGAGATTATCTATAGCACATGACAGATGAGCCCTTGACTCTTACAGCACTCAAGAACAGAACAAAGAGAAGTCACTGTAGTAACCGCAAACAGACTGCAAGACAGGAGATGTGCAAAAGCACTCCAATTTGTTTCTTGGAGCACAGCAGACTGAAAGCTCACATCACTCAGTACAGCCACACTTTGCTGTCAAATGCCATTTTGCAATGCCACGTATTTACACCTTTAAAAATATTAGATAAGTAATAATTTATATTTAGGATANTTTGACAGCTGAGCTATTTTAAGGAGCCTTGCAAATCAGTGAATTGGAGGCGAGGGGTGAAGCTCACCTTAGGCATAAATATGCCTAAGTCCTCTGACTTTGCAAGAGTTGAGTTTGATTTTTGCTTGGAGGTATGGCAATGGCCGCATGCTGCTTACCCACTTGTAGCCATGAGTCAAGAACCAGAAAACCCCAGCTGAGGTTTTGGATGCCATGTCACCAAGCATCTGCAGACATGGTGGAAGCATCCAACACTGGGATGCCTGTGAATGCCCAGGGATATTGAAACACCAGTGGGCATAGCAGGATTGGTCTCAATACCTGACAGAAGCTATGAGAGGGGGACTGTCTCAGAAAGGCACCTCAGAAGCTAGGTGACACCTGAGCAACTGTTGTCAGGATTGTAATTTAGGACTTAGGAATCTAAATTTTCACAACCACGCTTCCACTCTGATGTCCCCCTTTTAATCTGATTTTCACAGCAACAAGAAATATTTTCTACTCACCTGTAGAACATAGTTTGGGATGACAGGATTACCTTCTACTTTTTAAAAAAAGCTATCAAAAGCATTGATCCTATCAGCAAAGGTAACAGTGAAAAAAAAGAGAAACACAAAATAATTTTATTATTGAAATCACACATTGAGGAAATAGGAAGAATTGATAGCAGTCTGTGCATTCAGTTAGAAAGCACACCCTAAATAGCTGAGGGCAGATGTCTTTTTCACAAAGTCTTTCTTACAAATCTCAAGTAGAGCGCCCTATACATATAGAATGATTCTTGTAGAATTGGAGCTTGTGGGTTAAATGATCAAAGAAGTTTTCTGTTGCTTCTTACTCCTGCTGTTTCCATGCCATTGCTGATCACGGTGGAGGCTTATTACGTCTCCTCAGAGAGTAGCAGTTCTATAAGAGAAGGAATTCTGAATTCCCTATGGAAACTAAAACTTCTAATGTGCAATGTAAATATAGCAAGTGCTAGCCAGTTTGTGTTTATAACATATTAACCAAGTGCAGTATCACCTCCCCAGTAGGGAACCCAGTGAAGCCTGAATGCTCAGACTCTTATGAGCTTTCTCTAAGGCTCTCTAATACTGAACACATGTAAATCTTTCCAATATGAAATATGTCTTCTTCCTTTTCAAACACTTTTTCCCTCAGGTTTCCTAATATGAAGGTTTGCTTTCTTTGATGAGAATAGAGCCTGCACAATTAAGCATGTTTATAGCAGAATTTGCTTCTGTAACCCAAGGGATAGGAAAGCATTCAGGAAAACAGGTTGGAAGGGTTATTTAAGAGGTTTGGATATTTAAGAGATTTTATTTTTTTTTTTATTCTCTAGGGTTAGAAAGAATTCTTAGCCTATGCAAGCTTAGATAAAATAAAGGCAATACCATGGGAATGGAAATAAAGACAGTGTTGCACCATCAGACTGTGCACCTTGGAGAACTAATTTCATTTCATAGTTTTGCCACAGACCTGTGTGACATCTGGGAAGTTACTTAATCCAGGGGCACCTCATTAACCAATTTGTAAAGAGGGTAAAATGACATCTTTTTCCCTCTAACAGTCTTAATTGTTCTTCTGAACTTGCAAAGTACTACTTGTACGAACTGTTCCACTTGAGAGGTGTTATATACTCTTTGGTGCTTAGCTTGTAAGCTCTCCAGGATAGACTCTGAAGATGTGAACAACTAGAGACAACATTATTTGTAATTCTTTACCTGCAGCTACAAGAATTTGAAATAACTAAATTTTTTTCTGTAATCAGAGCCTTCACTATTACAGTTCTTTTGTGGACATGTAATTTCTGAGCATCCTCTCAAGATTTCTGAAGATTTTTGAACATAATGAGTTTTTTTCATAGGCGGTGAAGTTAAAATTTCTTTTTACTTAGGTTCATGTACGTTTTTCAGCAGACTTCTTAGCCCACAGGAAAATTGCACATGGTTCTACTTCAATTTGCATTGTCTAATGGGATCTGTCATGACCAAGAAAGTCTGTATACTTTCTACAGCCATACAATCTTAAGGATCACCTCAGATGGAGAATATTCTATCCTTTCATTTTTGCGTTAGGCTTCATTTCTTATTTCTTTATACTCCTAGGAGGCAAAATATTTGGAAAAATATCTATAAAATTCATCATCCCTTGTGTGGTACTTCAGTCCTCAGCAATGCCAGGAGGAAGCACAGGAGCATCTCAACAGGAAGGTGATGGGACAATGGCTGCTGGAAATGAGGAGTCACGGTGGTGAAAATTAGCCTTCAATAGCATGTGCTGAGTAAAGTGAGCAGATGAAAGGAGAAGGAAAAGGAACTAAGGGTCTATAGGGAACTATGACATGGCACACACATGCGCTAAGGAGGGATTAAATAAATAGCTGAGCTGTTCTGGAACGTATTAGTGAAAAAGCCCAGATACAGAAGTTAGCAGTTGTGGCAAGCCAAGCAGAAACACAAAGAGAGAGGAGTTGCCTCTGAATTGGAAGCAAGCTTTAGGTGTGAATCATCTTTGGGATCATTCTTTGACTGTCCTGGCCTCCTTTTTTTCTTTTAGGTTTTAAGGCTTATGCTTCAGTGGTACATTTCAAGATTATAATGCAGTGTGTGGATCACAGGTGAAAAGCAAATACTCTGTTAAACTAGTGAGGTTCCTCAAAGCAGGTGCTGTTGATGAATCATTTCCTTAAGTGTCACTTATGATGGTCTGAAGGTACAAAATTTGATTGCATATCACCAGCACTTAATATCAAGACAGAACAAGCTATGTCCAGACCCTGCAACAGAAAATCTGAGTGCAAAACAGGAACAAGCACTAGCAATCACAATAGAGGTAACAAGTAGCCTAGAGGCTTAATACAGATAATAGGAAGCTCAAAGAACAACATATATCCTTCCTTCGCAGGAACAAGGCTGTTTTTGCAAGCTAACACTACCACCTTATCCATTCATTGCAACAGAATTATATTGGTTTATGAAGGTATAGCTGAAAGAAGAATTAGGCTTGTTGTCTGCTTGGTAGTAATATACAGTATATTTATAATGGGTAAAGAAAAACATGTAAAAAAAAAATGAAAGAAAGGAAAAAAAAACAGAACAAAAAACATAAACACCTCAAGAATGGAAACAGCTGTCTGGAAAAGCTGTAGTTTGAGTTCATACACCTCTTTCACAAGACACCTCCTCTGATCATTTGACTAACAGCATCATCCATTTTTTAATCCTTTATTCTTGAAATTATATGAATAGCTCTTTTCTCTTCAAAAGGTTTTGCAGCCCGTACCGCCAACCCTCCTTATTAGTTGCTAATGTGTTTTCTCTGTATTATTTTCTTCTTTCCCTTGAAATGATAGCTGGTGCAAAAAAGGGAGATCTTGAGATCTACTAGCAAAGTGCAGCTCTCTTTCTTTGATTCAGACCACAGAGCTGCATATTTTACCTACCAGGCACCGTGTATATGTGAAAGTTTCACAATAATTTTTCAATAGTACACCACCTTTTAAAAGTCATAATATTAACTGAACTTATTCTCCATGGGCAAATTCAGAGAAGTTAATCTTCCATCTTTTCTCCTCACATCAAGTCTTTTATTCCTATCACTGATGAGTTACAGACAAATAACCTTGCCTCTCTTTCAACAAAGGAGACCCTAAAAAACAGGAAGGCTTATGAAACATGGCGTGCTTCACAACCAGAAATAAGTAATCTCTAAAGAATATAAGAGTTTTCTTCCATTCTAATGAAAACATTGCTGGTGGAAGAGAGCAATTGTACATAATTGCATAGCTACATGCACAAGTGATTTTACATCACACACACATACACATACAAGTGTGTGTGTGTGCTGCAAGTACGTATACATATATACTAACATATGGCCAGAACTTTAAATGACTAAAGTGGAGTTGCACTGATTTAATTTATTTGCAAATCTGGTCTGTATATATACTTACATTTCAAAGTGAGAAACATTCTGCATTTCAACAATTATAGATCTGTTGGATGAAATCCCAGTCCAAGATAACAGGAGTTTTATTGTAGGCTTAATATAGCATTTTACTGGCTCCAATTTTTCTGTAAATTACTTAATCTAGGAAAGTATCTATACTAATCTAGGAAAGTATTTATACTACTGCAACACCTAAAAACTTGATGAAAGATATGGAAATAGAGATGACCTGCTAGGTGAAACATTGATACTCTGTGCTAAAGCTGATCATGTTGTCTAGCCAAATACTCAGGAATTGAGAATTGCATCATGTTGTATACTTTGTTAAGGCAGCCAAAGAGATGTGCAAAGCTACTTTTTTTGTTGTTGTCATTAGCTTTTTAACACATTTAGTTTGCCTGCGTTTTACAGTAGCAACACATTCACGTTTATAGACAGTGATTATTTGAATTTGTTTGTAGTGGCTTGTAGTTATTTCACCAGTGAATGATTATTGTCCATCCCATTATCCCATTAGAACTGTGATGATAAAAAAAGAGAAAAATGACTTTTACAAATTCTAATGACATGCACTACTTGTCTATTCAACATAGCTTTATGCTCAGATAAATAAGTCAGTCTTCATTCCACAGAACTAATTACAGCTTCAGAAATCTGGGCAGCTGTAAATATTAAGTAAGATACTATTTTAAAAAATCTTGCATCTTTGTGTGTCTTTGTTGATTACCTTTCTTGTTTTCTGTTCAAAAACAAAAGTGGAAATCTTTGCTAGTGGGAAAGTTGGAGGAAAACAAGGAATCAAAACTGGTGAATGTCCATGGAAAAAGTGTTCCTAACTAGAAGCCTGATTTTAAGTCTGTAGTTCAGTTAATCCTCCAAACAAAGACGTTCCCCTCTTCAGCAGCTTTCTTGTTGCTGTTCTTTCTCTAATCTCTACACTGTGCTGGTAATACAATTTGCAAAGAACCAGGTTGAGAGTCTGATCTAACTGAAAACATAACCAAACAGAGGAGATGAGAGCACTTTTTAAAGGGATCTGTTTTTCAGTGTGATTTTCTACATAGCTGTGAAAATTGTAGGCCACTGAAGCAAGGCACAAGGATGAATAAGTGGTAGGGAGAAGGAATGGGATTAGAATGATGATAATGCTGGTTTAAATGAATAACAAGTAATGACTACCGAGTTGTTCTCATTCTGAAACAAATACATATGTTGCTAGAATTTAGTGTAACTAATTTCACAATGAACTAACTAATCACAGCTGAAAATTAAAATACCATTTAAAGAAACCTTGTTAAGATCAGACTTGTCACAGTAATAACCAAATCATGATCTATGAATATGAGACAGAAAAAGTGAAACCACTTATAATTTGCAGAGAACTGGTTTTGAATGCTATATTTTTCCCTGTAATGCATTGAGTTAAGCCAGAAATTACTCAAATGTCAACAGGAGGGCTGGCCATCTTCTCATAATGTGCCTAGGGCTTATAGAGCACTAATCTAGTAGACTGAGTGAAAAGATCTCAGGACGTAAGTTGTGTTGGTCACGTCAAGCTGCCAGACAGCTTTGCTTCCACATGCAGGTGAAATAAAACAATATGTGCTTGTAGCAAAGCCACTCATGCTTCAGATCCAGTATACTGACTTCAAATGGACCACTAACTTGAGTTTGTATTAGCACAGTCAGCAAGTACCCTTATCTGTTATTTTAATGGTAACATACACTGCAGGTTTGACAACCCTCAACAAAGAAACAGGTGTCATCTTGACTGTGCCAACAATATCTATCCAGTTCCTGGGACAGTTAAGAAGAAAACTGTAACATGAGAGCCAGATGATTTTACTTAACAGTCAGTTAAAAAAGTTGTTTTTCACAGAAATGGCAACAGAAGAAATTTGTGATTTTCTTACTATCACTTTCATGTAAGCATTTGTATGAATACCTCATTACAATGAAGGTTACTGCTTGTGTGGTTAATCCCTCACCAAGGAATGTGCACAATTCAAATAATTTCAAACTACAAATGCTTTTAAGAGAAATGGGGATTTTATTAAAAAAAATCTTCAAATTCTCAATAAAAATGTCAGGATTTTTGTTTTTGTTTGCATGTTTGTTTTCTCCAAGGTTGTCAATGCTATTTTCACCCATATGTATGAGTTATTTCATATCAAATTTACACTGTTGATTTTATTTTGATAATATTCCACTTTTTTCTCCTTCAGTTTATTATTTTTTCCTTTATGAAATAGCTTGAACAAATTCTAATTTTTATGTCATAAAATAGGCTTTTTTGAAAAGCAAAACTGGGTCTTTAATTCTTCTAATTGTGCTGTCAGGTTGCAGCCAAAATAAATCTATAGAATGTATTTCAGGAAGAAATTATTTATTCTTAATTCTCAATTAATCCATAGCTTCCCAGAAAATAATGGGGAACATCTTTTCTGAAAAACATATTTTTTTGAAGAGCTGCTATACAGCTGTCATCAACTATATGTTGGAGTCACAAGGCCAGTTCCTCCCTCTTGTTCTCTTCCATCTCCATCCCTATCCAGCATATTATATATGTAATAAAAACAAACAAACAAACAAACACACACAAAATTAGAGCAAGTCTATAGTTGCTTATGTTTTCCCTATCCTAAGTAAGATATCACAGCCAAGTATTTGAAACAGGAAATGACAAAATATAACAAATATTCTACTGAGTTTGCTCTCCTCAGCTATTTAAAACCAACTCAAATTAGAATGAAAATTTAGGAATTTTAGTTTAAAGCATGTTGTCAAAAATATAGCTCTTTACCAAGATGATTTTCTGAGTCATTTGAACCAATAACTCCAGTCTACGCAAGTCCAATACTAAATGGACAGTGATTCTAGGATGCTTTAGAGGAACCATTCTTAAAATATAGAATTCTACAGTGTGTCCACAGGCAGTTCCTTATTTAAAACAAACATACACTCGGAGTCTTACAAGCTTTTCTCTCATTTAAAACTTATGCGTGTGTGTGTGCCCATGCGTTTTGGAAAGAGAAAGACTCCAACCAAAGCCTCAGCTATTGATTGTGACAGGAAGTCTCCCACACTAATAAGCCCCCACCTTACTTTTCTTCTGAATTTCATTCTGTTCTTTTGTTGATATCCATTCTTTTTTATCCTCTTCTGTATACATGAGACTTCTCATGTCTCTCATTTTTATGGTAAACAGGCCTAATTTTTGAGACCCTTTTCATATGCAATTTTCTTCTGGCTAATCAATTTGTTCTGTTAAACAGTCTCAGAAGTCTTCCTCTTTGACAGGTCATTTCTGAGGTATGGATTCCCACATTAGTTACTGCACCCCAGCAATTTGCATCCTGCCATTGTGGTATTTCCCACATTATTCTCCATTCATTCTTCCCTTTCCAGAAAAGGTTGGTACCACTTACCCGTATGAAGCACTGTGACAGAACATTACTGGTATAATGAAAAATACCATGACAGAACTCAGAGTAAGACAGAAAATTATATGAAAACCACAGCCTTTATGCCAGCTGTGAACATGCTAACTCCTACTTGCAAGCAGTATAGATTTTTTAGTCCTTCTGGTTGCAAGACCAACATCCAGAGATGGATAGAAAAATGTCATCTACAAATGTATCAGTTGAATTGAAGTGATAACTATGTGGAATTTGTGAACCTAGGCCAAATCTGAGATACAAGAGCCCGTGTCCTTTCTGCTCTGAGATTCTCATGATATGACAGCAACCCAGCAAAGAAAATAGGAATTCAATGACTGAAGATTCTCTTCTTAAAAATGAAAAAAAAAGGAAAAAAAAAGAACAGAAAAAGAAAAAGAAAGAAGAGAGAAAAAACCCGTTCAACCCGCACAGTATGAATAGCCTGAAATCACATCATACCTCAGGCTTTCCAAAGTGAAAAATGCCAACGTTATTGTCACTGACAAAGCCTGATTGAGGAGGAGAATTTTTGGCAGGGAACAAGATGTTGCCTCCTTTTTGTACTGCTCAAAGCAGTGGCATCAATATTTCAAGAGCCGATGTCCATCAAAGAGAAAAAATCCGTTATAAAATAAAAGCATTGATCTGGGAGTCTGTAAAGATAGAAGTAAACAATGCAGCTATCAATAAAAGATTCTGACCTGAAAGATGTATTTAACCTGGAGGTAAATGATATTGTTTTTCCATTGTGTAAGGACAATATTAGAATGTTTAGCTTTTCCAGGAAAGTTCTGAACTTTATTTCATGTTTGCATAACACTTTGCCCAATGTGAACACTTTTAAACTGCAGAAATAACAGTATATCTAGAGAACAGAGCAAAAGCTGCATCTCAGAGGGATCTCTTTATGTGCTACAGTCATCTCAGTCTCTCTTGAACTACCTTCTTAAACCATTTCTCAACAGGCACTGTTCTTTTTCTAGTGCAGTTGTCAATAGCCTTTACTTGTCACTTCCAAGATGTTGGGATTTCCAGAACTGTGTTTCCAGGAGATCTCTGCTCTTAATTGTGTTGAACTGCATTGAAGCTCAGAGTGCGGGAACCTGACTCATATGTGGGAACCAGACTCATAGGCATCCAAGCCTGACTCAGTGGATAATACAGTTGTATTCGGGACATGGACAAACTGATACAATGCAATCCACACCCTCAGAATTTTCTATCCCCTCTAAAGTTCCAAGTCTTCTGTACTTCTGAAGACCCTCACTTGTGTTCCCATTTCTATCCTGGATGAGAGATCTGCAGCAAATCTGGGGCAAAAGTCAAAAAAGCTTATATTTTCAGTGCAGAACTAAAAACCTGTTATTCTTTGTACCCATTTGCTGTACTAGAACTGAGCTTACTGCCTTAATTCCCACAGCCAAATCATTCACCATGTCAGGCCTGCAGGGAAGAGAGGAGTAAGTATTGGTGTTACCGGTGGAGGAGGGGATGGAAGATTTTATGTTGAGCAGGAGGTAGCATGAAACTCAGATGGCATTGAGCCCAAGTGAAAGTAACAGCAGGGACATTGTAGGGTCTCTGGGGAGCAGCTATTTTCCCACATGGCTTTCAGTGGAAATCAGCTTGTCTTGCTCACCAAGAGGCACTGAGTCATGAGGAGTAAACATCAGACCAGCATTACAGCCTCTTTGAGAGAAGACGTCAAAGCCCCTGAGGGAGGAGGCCTGGCAGCACTTGACTTGGCATGCCCAGATGTTGCACCAACATTTGCCCAGCTGCTGGTCCAGCTCTACAGCATTGCAAAGTTTATCCAAAATGTAAATCTCCTTGCTGGACAAAAAGATGTCAGCTTCAAATAATTCACCAAGTCACAAGGATGGCACCAGTGTTTCATGCAGTGTCTGACCGCTAGAGAGTGAGGAATGTCAGTGACATGGAGGACTGGAAATGATTTAGTTAAAAGAAGAGGAATGAGAAAGGGAGATGAAGTGAAGAAGAATTAGGTAAATGCAGTGGGACGGAATGAGAAAGATGCTGAGTAAATGTGAAAAATAGTGAAACAACACTAGTAATAAGAAAGAGTGTCATGTTCAGAAAAAAGAGTGGATATAAGTTATACATGATAGTTTTTAAAGAGTGATGTAAAAATTGTAAATTGTTTACATTGTGAAATCATATCATGATTTCAGAGGATAATGAAGACTATGGGAGTTACAGTAAAATTAAGGAAAAGGAAGGAAAAACAATAACATGAATTTGGAAGTATTTTCTTTCAAAATCCTTCATCCATTGCACTTAGAAAGGCAGATCCAGAGTATTATTACTATTTACAGTTGTATAAATTTTAAGTGTACTTTATAAAAATATGTTTTTCGGGTTCTTTGCTCAATTGCACAGTAGTGAAACACAGTTAAACCAGCCCAGTCAACACAATTGCCCCTGTGAAAGAGATACCATCATCAGGCCTCTTGTATTAGAATTTGACGGTATTGTCTCCACTGTGAGAATGCCTGAGAATCAAGTAGAGTTTCAGTACCTCAGTGCTTTTCCACAGACCATGGGATAGCAAGTCAACCAAACAGATATCCTCTGCTTCCTACAAATGGACAGTGCTTCAAGTTTGCCGCCTTGAAAAACTACCTCAGCAGTCCAATAAGCGCAACTCACAGTAGGATCTTTCTTAAATCTACTCTGATGTTCTCCAAAGTAGCAGGGAGACTGAGTTTTAAACACCAGAGCCAAAACACATTGTTCCTCATTT
Organism: Pavo muticus; assembly: GCA_016647715.1. Classification (NCBI taxonomy): domain Eukaryota; kingdom Metazoa; phylum Chordata; class Aves; order Galliformes; family Phasianidae; genus Pavo; species Pavo muticus. Next base: position 347,359 of record JACDJE010000550.1, read on the forward strand.
GGCATAATTCCTAAAATTACTGTAAAACCCAGTAGTTTTCTTGAAATAAACTTAAAAAATAGCATGGCATAGTCCTGAAGCCACAGACAAGTGGTACTGCTATGTACAAGGGGTGCAAAGGATAAACTGGAAATGGCCCAACTATAAAAATAAATAAAAATTAGTTCAGTTTTTCACTTGAATATCAGATTTTTCACTGGCATACATTTGTGTTAAAGTTAAATCTAAGGTAGGAATTAATCTGAGATTGGGAAGAGCTGCCAACACTGAACTATAAAAACAAATGCCAGGACAGGCAGTGGGCCAGTTCACTTATCCTTACTAGCCATCTGCAAGATGTATTACCAAATCCTCTTTAGTTTATTATCGCAGTTTATTATCCCTTTATTTTGATAAAAAAACACTGATGTAAAACAAGTTTGACACCAAGTTTCTCCTGATAGTGGATGCTGAAGTCCATTCATATTGCATGGGAACAGATTAAAAAACCAGTTTTTCTCTTTATCAGTGACAAACCAGATACTCATGCACAAAGTTAACATCTCATTGTCACCATGGGAAAAAAGTTTTCACCTTTTGCATGAGAAATAGTCAAATAAAAAAAAAAGTCATCTCATCAGATAACATATGAACATCCTGAGGGGGATTTGTAGCGCCATTGACTTCAGTGGAGTTGCATCAAACACCTCACTTGCATACTGGCTTCAGCATCTCAGTAAAGATCCCACAGGACCTTGACATATAGATGACAGTATCAGACCGAGTCATTCATAGTAATATCCTTCAAATTTTGAAATACAACTCAAACTGGTAGTCTTCGACTACTGCCTTTTCTGAGACAGAACTGTATGTTCTGAATTGCATCATGTGGCATTGGGTAGGAATTTCTAATAGCCAGAGATCTTCTTAAAAACAAGATTTTGAAGATTTTCTCAGATCACAATACTTTAGTGTGACAAAGCTTGTGACTGTGTGTGTTTTGTTTGTTCTTATTTTAAATTCAGGGTTTGGTGTTTTGTTTTTTTTTTTTTGCTTCATAGCAGGGCATCAGACATCCCATATTTGATGGAATTATTTCCTTACTTTTTTTGTTTTATTTTATTAAATCAGATGGGCTGTTATCATCTCTAGCACTGATTTAGTACTGTTATATCTGTAATAATCTGAGAATATTATTAGCACAACAAGTTCTGTAAGAAATAACATATCTGTTATGTAGTCTGACATACTTGAAAAAAAAAGCAGACCAGCTGCAGATCTGTCTTCCAAAAGGGCTCATCTGTTATTTCTGACTGCATCAGCCACTCTAATGAAAGACAAAAGTTCTACAAACTTTGCCTACTGTCACTTGTACTTTAAACATTGGAAGTCTACATTTCTTTCCTCTAAGAAACAGAAAACAGAGTCAGAGGGTAGAGAGTAAAGGAAAAAATACCTACATTGATATGTATTGATTTCCCTGAACTGGGGATGAATAACTTTCACTCACTCATATGTTTGAGACAAATTAGAATCCAGTCCTTAGATTTTTTTTTCACATAAAGTCAAGTTTATCTCACAATCAATCAGAGGGACAGGGCCCTACAGAATACCTAGGACACCTGGTCCAAACTCCCAGCTCCTGGAAAAAGAAACACTGGAGGGAAAGCAGAAGCAGCTCAACATCAGTATTTTTTTCCTTTCTTTGTCCTGCTCTTCGTTGTTTCTGGGCTGCTGCCTTCAGATATTTTACACAGTTATTTTAGCTAAGAAAAACAAACTAATGAATGCAAAGGGTTGTTTCTCAGGTGTTTAAGGTTAATTTAAGAGGTCACTTGTTCCAAACATTCTGTCCCCTGTTAACATCTTCTCCAGTCTAAAGAATATTGTTAGCACCTGTGTTTAATATTGAGGACATAATATTATAAAGATCTTTCCCAAATTGATAAGAGCAAGAGTAACAGAAGAAAAAGTGGAGAACCTTGCTTGATAGCAATGAGACGGAATACTGCACACCAGGATCTGCTGCTTAGAATGAGCTCTGTTGCTCTGTTCAAAGGAAGATTTTCCCCATGTAGGGAAAAAAACAAAGAAACAAACAAAAAAACACCTACCTTTTGGATGTGTTAAGTATTTACCAAGTCTGGACAATTCTAACTTCATTTTTGTGGTCTTTGTCGTGCTACTTTTCATAGCAAAAAGTGAAAACAAAGCTATTAAAAACAAAACAAGGTCTGCAAAGTTTCAGTAGACCAATATGCAAAATTCATCATTAAACCTTAGGGAAATAAAAGAGTTATTCATGGTCTGATTTAGTCTCTATAACCTGCTGTAAAAGGACACAGTTCCATCAACCTTAGCAGTTTCACATGCCATTAAACCACAGCTGAATTTTTCCTCACATCTCATTTGACAAAAATGCAGTTACTCTTCAAATTTTACCGGTGTGGTTCTATCAGGAGAGACCAAAATAAATAAGTGATATATATTTATTTTATTCACAAAGGCCTCTTCTTGTTAATTTTGTCAGCCCAGACACTACTTAAAGCTGACTTTCACAGGGATGTGTGTATTTGCAGGTCAGGTTCATCAAACATTCATTGCTCAATACTGTGACAGCTGGTAGCGGGCATACTTACTCTTGCCTTGTTTGGTTTTCTGATAGAACCTGTCAAGTACTGGTTGTCTGTAACTGAATTTGTCATCCGCTCAGCAAGGTTATATCTTTTCTTACTATCAAATAAAACCATAAAGAAAAGGTATACAGACTCCAGTACTATTCTTTAACCTCAGCTATCAATGCAAAAGCTTGGATTTTACCCCGAGAGTCACTCATAAATAACCATGCTGATTTGATGATTAATTCTTGCAGATTTTAAAACAATAATATTGCATTTGTAAGAATGCTTATACACAACATTTAAAGAATAAGATGATGAAGGAAGGAAAAAACCCATCTATCTGTAATCAGAAAAAAGTCAGAACAAGAGTTTGCAGAAATCTGCTAAAACTCACTGGCTGATAACAGGACAGAAAATGCTGGAAAGTCTTTTTTTCTTCAGATGAATTGAGATTTCTGGGAAGAAGGTAGTTAATTAAGCAAACAGAACAAAACAAAACAAAGCAAAGCAAAATAAATAATTGTGTTCCTCCTTACTTTAGCCTCCCCAGCAAAAACGTAAGTTGACATCTAATTGTACTAACAAGCACTGCTTCTTCGAAATGAAGTAAACTGGTAGCTGTGATACAGGACAGAGGCAACTGTGAAATTCAGCAGACTTGAAAGAAAAAAATCTGTAACTAAGATTACCAAAACTAATTGTGTTAACTACACTGAGCACATTCAAGTACTCTAAAAGTCTCTTTGCAGGTCACCAAATCACTATAACACACACTAAATTTCAAGCAGTAGGAGAGACTTACTAAGCCAGTGGTGATGGGATTATGGCCATACAGAGTGAATTGTGAAGCTGTTTCTGACCTACTCATTCCTGATAAAGTGACCACTCTGCAAAACTGATATTACATACTCAAGTGTGCTACCACTACTAGGGCAAGATTAAATATTTCTTCTCTGTCAAGAGTACCATTACAATGGCACCAGTCAGTGGGTACTGTTATGGTGAGCAGCAAACATTCTATGCAGGCAGCATCACAGCTCACAGAGATTTGGAGGCTCTGTCTGCATTTTAGTTCCTGGTAAAAGTACATGAGTGAAAAATATTCACTGAGCTAAATACATTAGCAATTAGCAAGCAGATCAAAAACAGTTGTAGGACAGTGTGTAGAAATGTTTGGAAACCTGTTCATACAGACAGAATGAGAAATGTGACCTGTTGAGGACAAGGCATTCTGTGCTGGGAGACCACAGATGCAACTTGGATGTGATGAGGAGGATGACACCAATACAGGTAAACTTGCCTAGTAAGATATGGTTTTCTGAGCACAATGTAAACTCACAACTCAATCTGTGGTTTAGCTCTATATCTGATATAGAAATAGCAGCCATTTCAGCAATGATCTAAAGTACTAAAAAAACCCAATCCCAATAAAAAGGTAGTTACACATCATAGTCAATATGAAAATAAGATATAGAGTTTGTGTAATAACAAGAACTAAGAAGTCAACGATCCATTTTAGATAGAAGACAGGTATTTATTTCTCATTCATTTCATTTGAAAAAGAAAACAATCACACAATCTGATATATACACATAATGTGTGCAAATCTGATTGCAGAGAACTCTTCACTGCAGTATGTTCAGCAGCATATTTAAAGCACAGGACTAAAAATTTCTTGTAAGCTCAAAACAAGATACAGGTTTAAGTACCTTGTTAAATTGAGACAGCTGTTCCTCTTAACATAAGACTATAAAGAGAACTTCTCATCTCGCTCTGTATTCTGACATGGTCTTGGACGCAAGAGGAAAAGTTACTGCCTCTAGAAGTCCCATAATTTCACTCTATTTTCAGACAGTTTGACATCTTCCTTGAAAAGTCGTTCAGTTTTCATTCTTTATCTTGAACAGCAACAGGTCACATTCTACTTTCAATTACTCCATCACCGTTGTCTTCTTGAAATACCTGAACAATTATTCTCCCAAGCTTTACTCCAAAACTTCAGGAAATGTTAGTGAAAAATAAGAAAAGAAAGGTATTCTACACTTTGAAATCTCCACAAAGTACAAATATGATCAGAGTCTTATTCAGAATGAAGTTTCAAAACCTAATGTAATGTTGTCGCTGAATGCCCACAAAATCCTAGTTACTGGCTCACACTTGAATAGCAGTTCTGTTGTGACTATTGTTGCAAGAACCTCTGTTGCACCCCAAGAAGTAAGGAAGACCTTTGAAATACTAATGTATATGCCATAAAACCACTTTCCCATGTATCGTGTTTTATGCGTGGAAACAAATGTGTTCATGTTTGATCTCTTCAAGATCAAGTCTCTGCAAAGAAAGAAAAGGTTTTCACTTCTTGTAAGGGAGACATGAAAACAGAACAGGTGGGTTTTACAGGGTCTGAACTATGTTTTATTTTTGAGCTCTAGCTTGAGTTAGATTATGTTAAGAACTGACTGTGCCACCAAAGCAATTTTCATGACCTACAAATTACCCCAGGTTTAAGAGCTGGTGTATCCTATGCTGCAAGAGATTCTGAGGGGAAGTGTGCCTACAAGTGACATCCAGGCATTTTTATAAACTCTTTAGGCTTCTGGTGTCTTGTGGTATCATATGTGAACAATCAAATCAGTTCTGATTTGAACGCTGTCACTTGGATTAGGGTTTATCTATCGCATGGTAGCACTGAGTTAGCAGGCCGCGGAGATGAATAGAAGTACTGATTGCTGAACTGACAGCCTTGAAGATGAGTAGCATTATTTTATCACATCCTTCTTTGCAGCATGTGCCAGTGGGTTTTAGCTGTCACATTTTTTAAAATTATCAAGCCTTAGAGTAAGTAACAGGGCTGGTTCCTTAGTGCATAAGAGTCCCCTTGTCTCCTTCTGATCCTACTAGATCTGCTGCTTTTATTTTCTAAAATTGTGTACTTGCAGTTTAATTTAAATAAACAAAAGGCTTTGTTCTGAAAAACACAACATGGCTACTAATTTAGTGTCTGTTAAGTGCCCTGCTTTCATGTGCACCTCTTGTTACCATAATGGCTTTAGGAAGGAATAAATCACAGCACAGGCATTTAAACTCATTTGTTAAGCTAAAAGCCCTATGCATTTTTAAGCTAATTCCTTCATAACACCTATTAAGGTTCATTGACCAGGGACACATTCAGACTACAGCAAGGTTTCATACATACTGTCCAGTAGCTTGCTGCAGAAGCGTATGTCACGTGCAGTTGGTCTTTTCTCACTCAGCTTTTCCTTATGCATTCAACTGCCCTGTTCCCCTAAATCTCTGCTTCTGGATATTACTAACCATGGTATTAAGGGCTACAGAACCTCCCTAGGAAGTGGAGTGCTAATTGCACAATCACTGCCTGCTAGCCTCTTCAGGTTCTGATCTGTTTACAAGAGGACAAGGACGGGACAAGGCTATCAGCAGTAATACACGGTTAGATCCAATGACAAAAAAGGCTTGTCCCATTCCATGAAGCTCCCTTCTTCCCATTTTGCTGGTATGGCAGCTCCAACAGTTCCAAGTCGATCCTTTGGGGATGCGTGGTGGCAGACAAAGGGTGCATCAGTGTGGTTTCAGACACACTGCACAGTGCTGGGGTAATAGGGATGCTTCCATCACCTCCAGCTGAATACGTGACCTGCCAGGTTGGCTCTCCAGGCACAGTGCAGTGAGATGTGGAGACACGGCACTGGAAACCCTTCACTTGAGTCAGTGCGGCACTCTGCCCTGCCTAATTAGTCAGACTGACAGCGTATTAAATCTGCAAACATTAGACTGCAGAAGAAGGAGCAGTTTAATGAGTCAGGCAGTTTTCATGGAACCGCCACTTGCTGTCATTTTATCCAACTCACAGCTACTCACTCCAAGCCTGCCTATGTGCAAGTACACACCAAAGCCAAAGAAACTGATTCGTCCAGACATCTAAATCCCATTTCTTACAAAAGATCTATCACAAGTGACAAGACTGCATTTTTTAACAAACAGACAATTGTGTTTTCCACAAAGTCTGTGCATATACCCTTCCTTCAACTACTGCTTTACAGTAACAAAAGTGTACCCTCCAGGGATGCTCCCAAAAGACAGAAAAATCAAGAGGAGTCAAGGGCACTGAGGGTCCCTGCAGGATTACGTTTGGTGAGCTTTCTTTCTACCAGCTCTTATGAACAGTACCCGAATATTCAACACCCCAAAACATAAAAGCTGAGAGGCTAATTACTTAATTTATCACAATTTCATTTTCTGTGGAAAGCAATTTAATTCTTATCCATCCTAATAAAAGAAGTACTTTATCATCTCTCCCACCCGTCCTGAATTAGGTAGCACAGATGCCTCCATGACAGTAGATCAAATGTCATGGTATTTCTTACCTAAAAGGGCACTGCAGCTGAGCATATCAGGAACGGCACTCACATTAAAATAGATTCTTTTAGCATTTGTGCTCAAAAAGATAGCATTTTAAAAGATTCTGTCATTTTTGGAAGCTTCTTAGGATTAGATCTTAGAATATGGGTAATGATTGATACAAAACACTTGAGAAGAAAATCCCTCTGATGGGGAAAGGAAAAAAAATGGCATGAGGCAACTTACCTTTTAACGAGAAAAGAAATGCCTAGACAAGGGATTTAACAAGCTTTCACAAAGAAGAAGTCTCCTCGCAAAGTGGAAATAATTTAGCCAAGGTAAGAAAAGCAATTTTTAGCTTCACCATTATAATTCTCCGCTACAGATCTTCACTATTTACAGTGGGACAAAGGGAAGCACTGGTATTTTGGGCTGATATTGAATGAAATTTTAAAATAGGAACTCAGATAGAGACTGAGTGAGAGCTAGAAGGTTGAGGTACACTGAGACCCAATTTTATTTCAAGTTAATTTGGTGGATTGCCATTGTTCACCTTCTTTTGAATTAAAAATAGAATCAGCATTACTTAAAATTATTTCTTAAAGCCTGGGACAGCTCCTGGATGGAGGACAATCATTTGAAAATCTATTATTCTTGTGGGGAAATAATGAATTGGAAATCATACATTTTTTCCCAATAAAATATTCTATAACATTATTTGTTGAACAAGCAAACAAACAAACAAACAAAGAGTAATTCTAAGAGGTGGAATAAAGTAAGAACAAACATAAGCTAGATCACAATTTCAAATGATAGGAAAAAGTTTAAATGCTTTCTTAAGATCAGTCTGTGGTGTCAGAGAGAGACTGGTCCAGAATGTGTTCCTGGAGAAAGATGCTGTGCTCTGGAGGAGTCATCCAAATAAGATAAGCCTCCCAGGGTAGATATGGGGAAAGCACAGGGGCTGGCAGTAAAGGACGAAAATGGAGACAAGAAAGACAAGACCTTCACAGGACGAGGTCTCCAACAGTAGATGTGCAAAGACAGAAATCACCTCCCCTGCATAAGGAGCATAAGGGAAAAGGGAGGATGACTCAAAGCAAAAAGCTCTTTCCTCAAAGCCATAGGATCTGGTGAAGCTAGAATTTGCCAATTACATGTGAATTTCTCTAGAGAAAGCAGCAGGGAAGAAAGTCTGATAGGGAAAAGATTATAGATGTCCCACATATTCCTGGTGCTCAGGACCACTGCTCTGGTGTGGGAGCAAGACTTTTAACTGGGGCATATGTTGTAAAAGATAAGTTAAAACTTGGAGGAGGGAGGGCTATTTAATCTGCCTGATTAATTCTTAATGAAGAAATGTGGCTTAGCAAGGAGCAGAGTCATGGGAAGCTGGCTTCAAAGGAGACCATTTTAAACCCACAATGTTTAAATTGATTTGCAGTGTGGTTCTTCTGAGAAGATGCTAAGGGACCTGTACAAACATCAGTGTGTCTGTGTGTCTGGACAGGCACTGTAGAGAGGGAGGGGAGATTTTTCTGAAGTCCTCAAAAATCAGCTGCCCCCAAAGCTGAGGTGAGGGTAAGTGCAGGGCTGGGGAGGCAGCAGTTTCCCTCGTGGACTTCTGAACTACTAACAGAAGCCCTCTCTCTGTGCACAGCATTGGCTTGCAGCATGCACCAGCCTCTGCCCCCACTGCACGGGGCATCCTGGGAAAGCTCATCTGTTTATGACTTTTGGAAAGAAGATGCTATTTACTGTGTAGAACTGTAGTGTTTTTCCCATGATTACCCATCATCATTTTGTGCAGTACAAATGATTTTTCAAGCAAGAAAAGAGGAATTACTTTTTTAAGAACCATGCTGCTTTTGTGACAATAAAATCTCCCATGTATGACACTTGTATGTAGACACACAAATACTTTGGACCTTGTAAAACTTTATTACATCAGTGTCATTCCTCCTTGTTTCATTTTTCAGATTTTGAAACCACTTTGGATCTTTTTTTACTATCTTACTTTATAAAGCAGACTTCTTATCCACTGCGTTTTCACTGCGTACATCTACAAGACAACATACATTTTAAGCAACGTAGGACTGTAACTGTATCTATAGTGAGGCTTTTTCTTCTTTTTTTATCCCACAAACAAAAATAAAAAATAAAATTCATATCCAGACTAACACTCAGTGTAGAAAATATTAACCCGCAGCAAATTTTTATGCAGGCAAGTTATAAATCCCTGGAAATATTACAGTAGCAAAACACACTGACCTTTAACTCTAGGATTGCAAATAGTAATGCTATAATAATTGTGTATGTCCTTTTATTGTGTGACTCCCCTCTCCCCTAGCCCACTAGGAAATGGAAAATGATGGCCTTTAGCAGTCCTTTAAATTGAAGGTATAGGGATGCCTCAAGTTTATTCCCAGTTATATATAACCATGTAGTATTATTATTATTTATATCTTGCTAGCGGCACTTGGAATGCAGCTGCTTCTATGGGTAGCCTTGTAAAGGAAGGTGCTATGTGTTTTGAACAAGTATTAAATGTGTACAGGAGATGATGCTATATAAATACTTTCTTTTCATATTTTTGTGAACTAATATAGCAGTCTATGAAGAGAGAAAGATCCCACAGAGAAGTCAGGAAAATCTAAATGAGGGGGGAGCATATGTGTAGATAAAAATAATCAGCATTGTAACAATTAATACAAGTGAGAAATGACTAATCAGGAAATAATGCAGTGTGTTTCGTATTTAAAGCACTCTCTGACTAAAATATGCCAGCAAGATCTTAATTGCTACTATCAGCTTAGTGTGGGCATCTCTTTCACTCTTCTGTAATGGGACAAGGAGTCTGTGTGAGGTGGGCAGGAAAGTTGACTAGCACAACAAATTCTCCTGTTGTATGATTTTGCAGAGACTGGAGCTGCTAAAGATCAAAAATGCAATGTAAGCGTGCCAAAGTCAGTGAACAAACAGAAAATGACAAGACCTCAGGATATACTTTGTTTTAGAAAATAACATTTTATGTATCTTTTTAAAATGTTTCTTCCAAGTTTTAAGCAGGAAGACACTGAATTCAATAGCTTTCTCTCCTTCTCTCGAGGAGACATATATCCAAGAGGCACTCCTTTCTAACCTTTTTCCTTATGCAGGGGCAAGATTAACACACACATATAAAATAAAACTATTGAGCTATTTTAATACTTTTTCTGTCATGCATTCAGTACCCTCTAAAGTTGTCACCAGCTACTGTTTCATTTAATTTCCTAGCCTTCAGGGTAATGTAAGAAAATTGAAGAGATTAGTAGCTCTCTCTTTCCTGTTCAATGCATTTGTGTTGCAGTAAATTGGTACCAACCTTCAATCTCATGGTCAGGGCTCTCCAGGGTCCTTCCACTGATATGACAGAGCAGTCAGCTTGATAAATGGTGCACACACCCCAGAGCGCAATGGAGAAAGCTTCCCTCCCTGACTCCACAATTGTCTCTTCCACACAGGTAAAGAGAAACACTTATCTGTCTTGTTGCACTAAGAAACTCCATTCTTCAATGTATGTTGTCTGTGTTAATTAGAAGATACATTCCCTCCCCCCGACCAACCCTTGTTAATTATGTCATGGACACTGGTAAACAAAGGATACGATCCTGTTGTGAACTAGAGGGAAAGAAAAATCTTCAGCTTGGAAAATGACTTTTATTGAAGTAACTTCAATAGCAGGACAGTGCACAGTGTTACTTTATGCCCTCACTTAATCACCTTGAATTACAGAGAATGGAAATGGTGTTAACACAGGCACTAACATAAGATGCATTAAAGTGCATTTAGGAAAGCATTTAAGCAAATGCTTCTCTCATATTTTGGTTAATTTTGCTTAAGCAGTGCTCCCTGAACAAGCATCGGAAATGCTCAGGCACCAAGGAGGGGTCATCGTGGTCATTTTCACTGCACAAAAAATATAAAGGGAAGATGGGGGGATAATGAAAGAGCTTTACAAGTCAGATTTGCAAATATATATATATTTTTTTTTCCCCCACAAAGTTGGCCTTGAATAGCCAGACATTTCAGTGTCTTAGTGCACAAACATATATCTCAAATTTGCTAATGCAGACAGCCCTTCTTAAAGGACATGAGGTGGAAGTGATAATAGAGAACTGACTAAAGGATTTAAACGACCAAGACTTAAAACACAATTGACATCCGATAAATGTGTGGAGGATCAATTTGCAGTAGGGCAAGAAATAAGGTATAAGTTTCATTAAATTATGTATTCATTAATATTAGTTCACACCTAATGAAGATCATAAAATCACAGAATCACGGAATCACCAAGATGGAAAAGATCTCCAAGATCAACTGTCTATCTACCACCAAGATCTGGTAGAACTAAACCATGTACCTTAGTATCACATCTAAACATTTCTTGAACACCACCAGGGATGGTGACTTCACCACTTCCATGGGCAGCCTGTTCTAATGCCTCATCATTCCTTCAGAGAAGAGTTTTTTTCTAATATCCAACCTGAACCTCCCCAGGTGCAACTCAAGGTCATTCCCTCTAGCCCAATCATTAGTTAAGAAGAGGCTAATCCCCACCTTGCGACAGCCTCCTTTCAGGTAGAGAGCTATAAGGTTTCCCTGACCCTCGTCTTCTCCAAAGATCGGGTGATGTGTGTCTTAAATGAAGTTTGATGTAGTTCCCTATTAAAAATCTAAAATAGCTTTACACAAAATAACACACAGCTTTGAATATTATTATCAAGCAGGCTGGATGTGTACTAAAATCAGTCATTCGCTCAATAGTCTGTAGAAAATGATTGAAGGGTGTTGAAAAGCCTGCTATTAAGGGGTTAATGCAGGCCTTGTTTCTCAGATCCAGTACACAGCAGATTTCCAGACACATTACATGTTGCACACCAAAGTCAGATTTTCTGCTCTGCACTATTCTAAGCCCACAGAAGAACAGACCTTCCATTTTACTTTGAACTGTGGGTTGATTGCCTTTCCCTATCTTGTTCCATTGTGCCTCTGGCATTGCAAAGGGCTGAGAGAACTGTGTGCGATATAGACCATGCCATGATTAATAGTTGCTGGTAAATCCAGTGGGGTGAATTAAGGACAAAAAGAACAATCTTCTCTCTGAAATTCCTCACCTTCATGAATTTGCCAGAGCCTTAAGGCTAGATGATGAAAGCAGTGTGTGCAGCCAGTTGCCTGTAGCCACTCTCGAGGAATACAAGCTGATTTTTAAATTGCTGGGAATAGATTGTAGGCACGAAACACATACCATACAGATATCAAAAGAAGCTGGAGAAGTCACACGACTCTGGATGGCATAATGATTTGATTTTCCAAAAAATGCTTGTTACCTGTCCCAGGCTCAAAAGGAAAATATGGAAGGTTGGACATAGCCAGAAGCCATGTGCCTGCAAAGCCAGCTGCTCACCTCTCTGTCCTGCAGGATGGGGAAAAAATACAAAAAGGAGAGAAGACTTGTGGAGAGATAAAGAGAGTTCAAGAGGTAAAGCAAAAGCTGTGTGTGCAGGCCAAGCAAAATAAGGAATTTATCCGCTACCTCCCATTGGCAGGTAGACAGCCAGTCACTTCCTAGAAAGCAGGGCCTCAGCATGCCTCAATTAGTTGGAAAGACAATGTCAGAACCCAGATGTCCCCCTCACTCCTCCTTTCCTGCTTTTACCACTGAGTGTGACATTGTATGCAATATCCTCCTGGTTAGTTTGGGCTAGTTGCTCTGTCCCAACTCCTTTAAGCTTTTGGCCCAGCCCAGCCTAGTTGCTTTGGTGGCAGACTGGGAAAAGGAGAAGGCCTGGGTACTGTACAAGTAACATTTTCAGCAATAATGAAAACAGTGGCATATCAGCACTGTTTTAGCCACAAATTCAAAGTGCAGTACCATCTGGGCTACCATGAAGAAAACTAACCCTTCTCCACCAGGTTCAGAACAGAAGGAGAGAGAGATGAAACCAACCAATGAAAACTCTCAATCACGTCAGCCTTGCCCCTTGGACAGATGCTTCTCCAGATGAAATGAACCAACATCTGTGTGGACAAATCCAGGCCAACACCAGTCAGCTGATTGCTGCTTTCCTCTTTATCTGCAGCACTGGGGGAAGTCCATCACCCAGGCAGTCTGCACCAATTATCTCAACATCACCCTGTCTTTTGGCCTCCCTGACAACAGCTGGGGCATGCTGTGTCAAAAGGATGGGTCAGGAGCAGTGCTTGCTGTGTGAGTTTGTGACTTCTGCAGGGGAGCATTTTCAGTCTGGTGAAGATCAAGCATCGAATCTATCACATCTTTTGCAGTCTGGCTTAGAAAATACGAACAGAGACTGTGCTAAAAAAGCATTCTTTTTCCTTAGTAAAACACTAAAGATTATTTATTTATTTATTTATTTATTTATTTATGTTGTCACTGCTCTTACACATCATGGTATACACTGTGCAACATGCACATAGTAAAGCAAGAAACAACTTGGAGTGCTGTGAGGTCTTTTCAAGGCACTTCACAAAACTCTCATCACCAGTCCAGCCAGCTGATGAGAATGGACATTCACCCATGGTTGATTCTGCAGTACATAGGAGCAGCTCTTGTAAAAATATTAATAGATGGAGTAAAGTATCCTGAATAGTGATGCCTTATTCAAACAGACGGAAATTTTACATGCAGAACAGTTGCTGCAGTGTTATACTACCTGTGTAATAATTCATGACCTGAGTAATAAAGAACTCATTAAACCTACTCCCTGCTTTTCCTTTACACATAGACCTCCCAGCAGTTTAAGTCGTGCATAATGAGCCCATGTAATTTAAGGGATAGTGTTAAAACTATCTACCATTCTTTTATATCTGAAATCATTCTGTTATTTTCCCTACTACATTGCTAGCATAACTAGGAAACAATATATTACCCTAATTACATGTTATTTATTAGGCTGGAAGCAAATAAGTCATTCAAAGACAAATCCCCACAGTTATTCATGGAACTGCTTTAGGTAACAAAGTTATAGTAAACCAAGCAATCTTTCATTGTATTTATCATACACTCTTTGTACTAATGAACAATAACAGGCTTTGCTGAAATAATGACTTCTGTTCTGAGTTGTGGTAAATGTTATACTGGCCATATTCATCAAAAGAATGTTAAAGCCATAGATAGCCTTTATTTCTTGTGCTTGCATTGAGAAAATTGGGTAGCTGGTGAACAACAATTATTTGGAGGGCTTAATAAACATAATACAGAGTAATCTGGGGCTTTGAAAAAACAACATGCATAATATAGTAATGGCAGCTTGACCCCTGAGAAACACATAGTGGTGAAGACTGGCAATTTATTTATATAACTCTTGCCTTTGGAAAAGCCTGTGCATTCTCTTTGCTCTTGATATGAGAGACCCTTTCTCTGTGTTGTTAAGCACTGCACCACAGTGGGATGAAAATTTCTCATTAACTTCACTCATCATTTGGAATTAATGAATGTGGTAAAGAAAAAGAAATAAATTTGAGTAGGAAATCACACACACAAAAAAAAAAAAGATGAGAATATTATTGCTTTGGACATGACTGTTTATAAGTACTCTGGGTTATGTTTTTAGTGCTTTTTAGAGAAGAAATAGGAATCCCTATCTTTTTCTTTCCATGTAGATGTCATACACATAATGCTAAAAGCACACTCTTATCTTGATGAATATTTGTTTACTCCAAAAAAGCTGTCACAGAACAGGAAAATATAGGAATATCCATGAGTGATCATCTCTCAGGAAATGTACTCATATTCCTTTTTATGACTCAGGTATGAGAGAACTCAAACTCCAACACTCTTGATAGAAAGTTTCACTCTGCTGGGGCACAGTGTCAGAGCTACAGCCACCATTATGTTGCAATAAGATGGACCCGTTAAAAAATCCACTAGGAATAACTTTTGATATTACCTATCTGTCCTTTCAGGTTAGATAGGTTAGGCATTGCAGTGGAACATGCACTCAGGTACTTAGTGTTACTAAGACCTCAAAAGTTCTGGGCAACCACAGGAGAAACACTTAAGAATGTTCACAGATAATCACTATCAGGAATTAACATTGTTCAGGACTGGAAAACAGCTATGCAAAAATCTGAGAGCTGCATGATGAAATCAGGGACCTCAAATGCAATTAATTAAAGTTCAGGTACTTCTTGAAATGAAATGCATGACAGAATTTGACATAGAGATATTTCAAATGAATATGCCTTTGTCAAAACTAATTCCTTGTATGAGTTCTTAATGCTGTTTAATAGAAAAGAAAAATCCAACTGACCCTTTCAGGAGTATTCCATAAAAATTAATTTGTCTCACTTGTAGAAAACAACATTGTGTATTTAAAAAAAATAAATAAAAATTGGACAAGAAAAAGACAAACTGCTTGCTAACACAGCAAAGTAGAGTGTCCCAATCTGAAAATGCAGTCCGATGAATTCTGTCCAATAAATTTATTGTTTTGTCCTTCCCCTGTATTTTGAGACTTAAATTGAGCAAACCAGATTAATTTATAATAATAATTACAAATTTGTATCTCTAAATCCTCTAGAAATGTATACACATTTTAATAATTTTTTACAATATTTATTTTTGTCAAAATACTTGAGTCTGGTTTAATAGAAGACTCTCGGAGTTTGGATGGGATTTGAATCTAGCTGATGAATTTATATTATTTTTTTAAATAAGAGGCACAAAGTCACACAGCACTGAAGGTCTATATCCAAACATAAAAACATAGTTCACATTTGTAACTAAAAACTGTACACTATATTGGATTTGGTGCCTGTGGTACACTACTGCTTGTGTTTATGACAAATACACAAACTTTATAATTTCCATACTATGAATGAGTAAATTGCCTTTAAACCAGACTTTAGTACTG
Source organism: Pavo muticus (assembly GCA_016647715.1). Taxonomy (NCBI): domain Eukaryota; kingdom Metazoa; phylum Chordata; class Aves; order Galliformes; family Phasianidae; genus Pavo; species Pavo muticus. Next base: position 363,236 of record JACDJE010000550.1, read on the forward strand.
CTAGACTAGAGAGAAAGGAGGGGAAAAGGTTGTTTATTTAATACAGTGTAATTTTTTTTGTTACAATTTTGCAGTTAAGTTTGGAATCTGACATGCTTTCAGCTTTTTGATAGCTATTGCGGGAAGTATCTCACTGATGAAGAACAAGCTGCTAGAAATGCTGATATTAAGTGCAATTATTCCATACAATGATCACAATAACATGATAAGCTGGTCATCTCTGAACAACCTATATTACTCCATGTAATAGCTTGTGTCATCATAGTTTACATTTACAGAGTAATCCATCTTGACTTTGCCTAAGAATACTTGCTATCTCTGTGTAAATCACTCTAATGTTAATGTTGTAAAGTCTAAGTCTCAGTTGGCCTGAAGAGAGCAGTTCAATTCTGATAGTCCCAGTGAAAAAAGAAAGACAAAAAATTATATGTATTCAAAACAAAATCAACTCCTCTCTCCTNAGTGTCTAATTTCTCTGGTGTTTTATAAACACCACGGTAATGCAGCTCATGTTTTCAGACCCTGGACTCTCTCTCCTGATAAGTCTATTCCTGGATGGCTGTAACTCAGTAGTTTTCAAATATAGCAAATTATATAATAATTTTTAAAAAATGAAATAATTTGAATTGGACTAAGAATCTAATACAGGCTATCACTGAGGTCAATATAGACAGTTCTACACAACTGTGGATAAAGCTCTTGGGAGAGATCATTATATTAATTTCCGTTCACAGTCTAGCCCAAGGAAATCCAAATCCATAGAGGAAAAACGCTAAATGCATTTATCTTTGCATTATCTTATTCCCAGGGATTTTCAAATGATGTTTTCACAAAATGTTTCTGGCTGCACCTATTCATTCTTGGAGGCCACTGATTCTTGGTTAATCTTTCTCCACTGGTTCCTGAACTATGATGGAGAAGCATTACAGACGGTAGGTGAGCAGGGAGGAATTAAGTTTGTTCAGCAAGTCAGTTTTCTCAAGTTCACACAGCTCTACACAGATGTGATTCTTAGGTTCATGACAGGCGCTTTTGAAGAATGTGTCGTTGCAGGCTCTCCATACATTGTTCCTCCCTTTCTGTCACACTGAGTAATCTCTGAAGAACTCTTAGAGTATTTGTTCTGTACAGCGCTTAATAGCATTCCCAGACAGCCTTCACAGAGCTACAGCTACAGGCCACCCATCTTGTTTCAAGTGCTTTAACAATTCCTGAAGATTTCAGTTTCAAAAGTTTTGAACCCACTGGTTAAAAGTCTCCATGTTTTTTGCTAAAGAATTATACTGGGGAAGAAAATATCTTTTGTTCAAATAAACATGAATATTTTGAAATATTTTTTTTTTACCACCAATTGACATAATAGTGCCATTGTCTCTGACCCTTAAAAAATTGCCTGAATGCTTCCAGATAGGAATGCTCAGGGGAAACATTCAATGTGATGGAGAGTCGGGGGTGGGGAGAAACATGAATGTATCTGATTTTGTGGTACTGAGCTGTCAGCAAAGGACTGCCAGTAAAAAGATGTCCCTCTTTTACAGGCTTTGCAGATTTTGAAGATTATGCGGAGAGATGCATGAGGGAAAAATGCTCCTAGCTAGTTTCAGAAAGTTCAGTCAAACGGATGAACAGATCATTGGGATGCTCCAGCTAGTATGTGGCAGACTGGTACATACAGTCAGGAAAAAAGCTTTTTTGCCAGTGGCTGAATTCAGCATTAAAATATGTCCAGATCTCTGTACTCCACTAACTAGTAGCACTTAGACTATTCCTAGCTTTGGAGTTTTGAAGTAATAATGCTAAATCACTGAAATTGCATATTACCTGACATCTCTTAAATTTAGTTGCTATTATTTTTTCCATTCTAAATCAGAAAATGTTTGTCTCCTGAAAGCAACTATATTTCTTTAGTCTATTTCTGAATGTCTTGATAGAAGTGGAAAAAAATGCAATCATTTTAGCTTTTTGAAGAATGGGTGAAGGAGAAATTTGGGCTAATTCAATGTGAATTATTTACTCAAAAGAAGATACCAGCTGAACAGTGAGGTAGGAACACTTGTAACATCAGGTGAAGATCATAAAAAGATCATCTCCTCTAACTTACAGTTTATTTTTTTGATCCATTCTTGTCTAAATTGCAGTATTCAGAAAAGCAGATCTGCTAGTCAGTAAATTAACAAAGCAAGAAAATAACAACAACAAAAAAAAGACCTTGCCATCCAAAGGGTTTTCAAAAAACTCCAAAGGTGGGCCTATGTGAACCTAATGAGGTTTCGTGCTTGGGTTGGAGTAATCCCAGATACACATACAGACTGGGAGAAGAACTCCTTGAGAGCAGCCCAATGGAGAAGGGCCTGAGGGTCCTGGTGGATGAAAAACCTAACATGACTCAGCTCTTGCAGCTTGGAAAGCAAACAGTATCCTAGGCTCCATCCAAGAGGTGTGGCCAGCAGGGAGAGGGAGGTGACTGTCCCTCTCTACTCTGCACTTGTGAGGCCCTGTCTGGAGTACTGCTTCTAGGTCGGGGTCCCAATACAGGAAAGATGGGGAGCTGTTGGAGAGGGTCTGGAGGGCCAAAAAGACAATCAGAGGGCTGGAGCACCTCCCCTATGAAGACAGGTTAAGGGAGCTGGGCTTGTTCAGCCTGAAGAAGAAAAGACTGCAAGGAGACATCATTGCAGCCTTCCAGTATTTAAAAGGGGATTATAAACAGGAGAGGAATCCACTTTTTAAAAGGGTAGATGGTGATAGGACAATGGGGAATGGTTTTAAGCTCAAGGAGGAAAGGTTTAGATGGGATGTCAGGGCCAAGTTCTTCACAGAGAGAGTGGTGAGATGCTGGAACAAGCTGCCTAGAGTGGTTGTGGATGCCCCATCCTTAGTGGTGTTCAAGACCGGGTTGAATGGGGCCATGGGCAATCTGGTCTAGTACCACATCTGGAGACTGGTGGTCCTGTCTGTGGCAGAGGGGCTGGAACCTGATGATCCCTAGAGTCTCTTCCAATGCAAGCCATTCTATGATTCTATGATAATTTGATTCTATGATTCTATGATCTACTTCATCTGAAGTTCAAATGCAATATATTCTATGATGTGAAAAGATGTAGTCAAAACAAATATTTGCCAGAGACATTAAGGCCTCTACTTTATAGACCATCTGACATGTAATATAAGAAACGAATTTTAAAATAGTACCAATTATGGTAAAATGATAAAAAAAAAATAAAAAACAATTAAGATAATTCAATTTTGAAGAGTGTTATAACCTAATTCACACATTAGTCATGTGTCTATATAACTATATGTCATATGGTCATGTCTATATAACTATACGAAATATCTGTAGTCATGTCTATATAACTATAGTTATAAGTCATGTCTATATAAGAGTCATGTCTATATAACTATAAGAAATATCTATATATAATGTGAATAAATAATTCACCCTGGCTTTGAGAGACTGAAGGATTAGAATCAATTATTACAAGTCTTTGTTGTTGTTTTTCTCTGCATAGAGATAAAGATGCTACCCAGCTGGAGTCTCATATTAGGTTTTTGTTAAGTCATTATGTCTGTAAATGTACTTTAAATACATCACCTGGAGCATGCATCATCTTATCACCTGCAGCAAAGTCCTTCAACATCAGCATTTCACAGACTACTACAATAAGCAGTGTAATAATTTCCAGTGTAAACTATCCCCAGGCTTTCTGGCAGTTAGTTCCCCAATGAAAAGTTCTTGGTATGATCAGAAAGGATGCAGGAAAAAAAATACATATAAGGAAGGGGGATGTATCCAGATAGCTATATTATCTTTTCTAAAAAAATCATTGATTAAACTGTAACTCAGCTTAAGAGCAGCCAGATAGCTGAAATTGTTCTGGATTTCTTTTAAGAAAGCTGCGTTTCAGATTCTTGTTGAAAGAATGTGAGCAAAATGAGGGAAACACTTTCAGACTTTGGGATATAAAAAATTAGAATTCCAAAGCAGACACTGATCAGTATTAAGCAACAAGATTCCATTTGCAGATCTCATGTAAAATTAATTTTCATAATTCTCTTAGTGCCTGTCTACATATACATATTTTTTTCTCATTAGCTACTATATTACCATATTTGAATTCTCCTATTCTCTGTCTAGGAGACAAAGATGAGAAGTAAGTACAATTCAATGAAAAATACACTCGAGTCTAAAACTTCTAGTCCAGTGAACTGAGGAAGAATTCCCTTTAAGAATGCTATTGTGGCATAAAAAAGGGGACAAAGTATTAACTACACAATTGGATAATCAATTCAAATGAAATTACAGTTAAAATGTTGGGACACAAGATTTAAAGTTCTTCTTATGCAATGAGATTTCCTGTTTAAAGTTCATAATTCAGTTTGACACATTTCTCTAATAGCACGTTTAGAAGCCACAGACTGAGATAATGCTGTCAGCAGTGACCCATTAGCTCTATATCAACAGGAAAATTCAGCACAGTCACTCCTACAAAATACACCTGAGTTCTTCCATTTAAGTATCAGGAAATGTCTGACTGCTTAGCTAGCAAGGTTTAACAAGATTACAGCCTAAAGAAGTATGGCTTCAGGCTGTTGTCACATTCACTTTAACTCATATTCATAATGTCATCAGATCTATCTCTAGGCTTATGCTGTGCTAGGNCTCAGAGAAACAGAAACTGTTGGCTGGACTAATCAGTTAACTAGACCATACTATGTTCTGTATATTTACCAAATTTGTTTCATTTGGACAATGATTTAGGAAAAAAAAGTTCTCCAAATTCTTTTAACTCCCTGTATCAGTTCTTCCCCAACCTGGTTTGGAACCTAGGCAGCTGCCATACAAACCCATTTAAGAAATGGAACAAATGCATAATCATTAGAAGAAACACTGCAAAACCTCAAAGCTGAGCAATGGTTCTGTCACCTCTCCCCCTGCAGAAGGGATGTGCTCTCGAGGGTAAGGGTGAACAAATTTGCAGGACACAAAGGCAGACCACATTGTGATAAATGGCATAAAGACAGGCCCTTGGTATCCAACACCAGAGATGATTAATGCTTGTGAACACAAAGAGTTACCACATGGTCCCAAACATAATGAAATAAAACCCTGCAATGTTTCAACATGTGACAAAGCATATAAATATGTTCACTTATTCAAGATGCACACAGAGACACATACATTGCCTAAACGCGTATGGAGCTTTTTAGGAGTATAAATATTTGGAAAAGGCTCTGCTTATGAGCTAAGGAATATATTAACTGCATCATTATTAACTTATTCCTTACTGCCTAACATGTAATGCAACTGCATCATCATGTACCTAGTAATTCTCGTTTGAAGTAATGAGCAAATAACACTGACAAATGCTGCCATCACATAATTGGTATAATGAGCTTCAATGGGGATGAGACTCTGAATGTGATATCTACTTCCTTAGAGCTGAGATAGATTAAGAATAAATCTTGAAAGTTGCCACATGTTTAACCCTTGTGTCACCAAAAAAGAAAGACTGATCTACATCTTGTGCACATTTTTTTTTAAGAATAAAATAGCTGGAAATAATAATAATAATAATAATAACAATAATAAAATCAAAATCTGACCATGAGACATATAAACACTTGTAGATCAGATGCAAGACATCTTGCAGCCTGCTTTAGAACTAATAAAAGTGCAATGTGCCACTTGGAATTAGAACTAAAAAAGTTCCCGTTAGTTATGTGCTGCATTTTGGTTTGCTAAGCCATAAAGGATGTTTTGAATTACACTGCTAGGAGTAAGCTTGCACTCTTGGGGACAAACAGGACAGTTTTTCTGGGGAGGGTTTCAGCTTAGCTATAATACATTTTAATTTTAAGGAATTCTGAGCCAAAGAACTGCCATTCTCTTTCCTTAAGGATCAGCTTCCCTCCTGACTGCATTTTTGTCCATTTGATTGGATTGCAAGTTTTGGAAGATTGGAAGATTGGAAACAAGTTATGTTTCTGTAGAATTACTTAAGCAAATTTCCAGTAAAATGAGTTCATCATAAAGTAAGATCAGAAAAAAAGCCACAATCATTCCATGTCTATTCTAAGTTCAATGCCACAAATGTGGGTAATACTTCTGAAATACTCAAGATTCTCATCTTTTGCATTTGTCACCATATACTCAGCAAAATATGCTGAAATTTCTTAGTAGTTTCAACAAGTAGGCTGTAAGTACTAGATTTTCCAGTGACTTTGCTTCCAGAAGTAATACTAGACCCGAGTTCAGAAGACCTTTATTCTAGATGTTCTTGCCTCATGTTTACTTTCTATTTCCTCTCTCTTTACTGAGATGGTTTTAATAACCATTTCTTGCTCAAGATTACAATACCTAAACATATGGAGATGCCGATTACCTGGTGAGATTCCCCCAGAGGGACATAAATGGGAATGAAAGACAATGGAATGCTGGGGAATAAGTGACATCTGAATGATACAATTTTGGGCTTTAGTCTTCTAAGAAGTACTGTGGAGACAAGGACATGAGAAATACAGCAGTGAGTACAGAAAGTTACAGTTGACAGGATAGAGATGCTAGGGGACTGTTTTCCTTTTTTCTTTTTATTTTCTTTTTTCTTTTTTTTATTGTTTCCATTTTTTATTTTGTTTTATAAATAATATAAAAATAGGTCCTTCTGAAAAGGGAAAGAGGATAATTGGATGGTAACAGTAGTGTCTGTGGTGGTCATATCCCAAGGCAACAGTTCAAAATAATACAGGGACTCTTTTATTTAGTCAAGTGCTGAGGCCATCTGATAGATGAATGTGACAGCCACTCTGTGGACAAACTTAATCACACAGGGACAAGGGAGCCATGATTAGGTGAACATGGAGAAGTGGTGCTCTTTAAGACACAAGAGGATTTTCACCTCTGTGTTGTCAATTATCTAACATCCTGAATAAGCAGACAGACAGCAGAGTTGAGAAGTGTTGGATAAAACAGAAATATGACGTGAAATAAATATAAATCAGAAGGAAGGACAGGCAGGATGTAAGAGATATAAGAAAATTGGTGACAGCTGATTGTGGACCACAGATTCCTGAGCTAGTGATCATGAAAACAGATGAGTACACAGGACAGATTACCTGAACATAGCTATATTCTTCTTCATATGAGACTGGCTTATACAGACCCAGCCATATATCTCTGACCCACAGCTGAACTTGTCCACCTCTCAGATACTCAAAAAAATGCTTAAATATTGACTACAGCAACCAAATAATAAAAGATATGCAAGAAAAATATATCACTGTTAGTAGCGTGAGTATTAACCTCCCCAGTCCACACAATAAATCAGTGTAAGCAAGCATCTAAGTTACTAAAGGTCAATTTAAGGATATCAGGATATGAACTGGAATATCCTTTCATTAAAAAATAAAAATTAAAAATAAAAATTAAAACACCCACCCTCAAAGCCGAAATAAGTATACCTCTCAAAGTAGTCAAAATTGAAAAAATAAATGAGAGTACAACACTCGGAAACTGTCATTTCCCATTTTCTCCCTCAAATCCATATTCTGGAAAGCAACATTATCTACAGGAGTGATAAAAATGAGCAGAAATTATTTACTTATCCCAACACTTATCTTTACTTATCTAACAAATTATTATTTTGTTAAACAAGCTTGTAAGCCTTCATGTCTTTGTTTTTATCTACAATAAACAAACATCTTAAGGATGTTATCATAACTCTTCATGACATTGCTGAGGTATTTGAGAATTAATTCAGGCTGAAAATCATCTTTAAAGTTATCAGCAAACAATGAATGAGCATATGCATTGGACAGTTATACTTTTTACAAATTAGTACTTCTTTATGTTGATTTTGGATCAACTTTCTTTTCCTCTGATATAACAAAGATGAAAACTCCAACTTAGCATTTGCTATCAACATAGGTTATTTTTAGGTGCAAAATGAACTTTGATAAGATTATAAACTTTTAGAAGAAATTCTCATTTCAATGGAAAGTCTCTACAATTTCACTCAGATCAGAAAGTCTCAGGACTATATTTCTGTGGCTGTTTCGCAGTAAGCATTTTAAGTCTTCTAAAAATAATAATTCTACTTTTAAATGAAATCAGGGAGCCTAAAGTGGAGTGTTTTATTGAAAAAATGATAAATTGTTTCTAGAATAAATCAAACAAACAAACTGAAAAAGCAGACTGAGAAAAGGTTTTAAGTAGATGATAGAAAAGCATCCTGCATAGAAAATCTCTTTTCCATGTTTTTTTTCTGAAATCATAACAATTATTCCAAGTGTCCAATTTAAAAACAAGTTTCAAATACTGTACTATGAATCTGAGCCTTTGGAATATAGAACAATTTCAGACATTATTACAGACTCTGCTTCCCACACAAGATGAGTATTGTAGAGATTAGTAGATACACATTATTAACAAAATTGAACTCAATGAAAATTGCAAATTCACAGTATTGAGGAAAAAGTGTACCCATTCTGTTAGTTCCTAGACTAACCCAAGCTCAAGTGATCATGTGCTGACAGGTCTTCCTGGCAATCAATTTTCATCCTAAGCAATTGCTTAAAAGCCACAAGATCAAGAAATGACAAATGTTAGCAGTTTGGGATTCTTCTCTAAGATTGAATCTAAAAGTTTGCTTCTGCCTAAACTACAAAGCCCATCTTCATTAGACAAATGAAGAAAAGATGAAATACTGACAACACTTCTCATTCTTCAGAAGTGTGTTTCAAGATCTTATATACATAGGGATAAATAAAATGTTTTCTCTGTAGCTTTGTTCTCAACTACTCACCGCCAGTGAAGCTTATCTCATGCATGAGTACGCACAAAATTTGTTTGGCATCCTATTATCCCTTAAACAAGCTGCTACCTTTCAATTTCTTATTTTTTCTGGGTGCTCTCAAGTTCATTTCCTCAATGTCTGCTCTATGAACTCAGAGAGCCACTCATTGAGATAACTGAACTACAGCCTGATTTTTTTTTGTTCTTAAACCAACACAACTCTCTGTATCCTGAATACAGTTGTTTGGGTGTAACTTACAGTTTATGTAATTGAGGAATGGTAGACCTACACCTATAATTCTAATGATCTAAACCACTGCACGGGAAGAAGAAAGAGGAGATGGACTTGTGCCAGACATCTTACTGGAATAAGTCGGTCATGTCACTTGTCGGTCATGGCACATTCAAAAGCCTTTTGAACATGCCCTTCTCTTCCCTTAGTATACATCTCTACCTTTACAACAACCAGACAAAAAACATTATTTGGGAAATTAACCCCTGTGCATGTTAGCTGGGCTGTTGTGTTTGGTTGAAGGTGGTAAATGAAAATAGAGCTAAGGGAATGAGCAGCACATAGCAAGAAACTTCTAACTAGTGAAGAGACAGACAGAGATCCCGTTGTTACTGAGAGCTACACTGCAGTATTTACACCATTAACTTCTGTCAATGTCTGCCCCCCCCCAGGAGGAGGCAATAGAGCTCCCAGCAACACCAGGACTCTGTTTAGTGGCCACCTATATGAAGCTATCACCCTTTAGCTTTGTTTCAGCACAGCCTCGTCTAAGTACAACTCTCACATTATATCAACCACATTCAAATATTTTCCAACTATCTCAGGACCTGCAGTATCCACCTCTTCAGTAACAACCTACAAGTGGCAGTGAGGCTGGCAACAGTTATGAAGACAGATCTTAAAAATGGGATGCAAACAAGGTATTATTCTAGATTTTGCCTAGAAATCTCCAAGTTTTGAAATAACAATGCTAAAGTCAGCTGTGGTGCAACAAGGAGAGATGAGTGAGAAATACTAAGAAGAAAACATAAAGAGAACACCACACAAACTGAGAAACAAGACTATCTGGAAAGATTTGTTTTTGAAACATCTGTGGAGGGCCGGAAAGAATGGGACTAGGGAAAAAAAGAGAATAGTTCAAATCCTTAAACATTGCTTTTAAGGGTTTTAAGCCTCTTAAGTATCTGTGAAACTAAGAGAAGAGCGAGCAAAAATCAAGCACCAAAACCACTTCAGAGCAAGAGCATTTTTATTATCATTCTTATTAATGCCAACCATTGAGAAAAGGAAAAGGAAGTGCTCACAGGGCTTAAAGCTAGTTCAGCCCAATTGTTCCCTTGTGCCCCCACTCCCATCACTGTAAAAAGAAAAGGCTTGATTGGATAGACCCTCCAGTAAGCAGGAACTGCCTCTGAAACTTAGCTTGCTACGGGTCTCTCTTCTAGGGCTGAGGGCCCCTCATTGTGACTCTGGGATACTTCCAGTTCTGAGGAAAGATTCATGCTTTTCAAAAGAAAACTTTTTTGTCTTTTCCTCCCTCCCCTTTCCACCTCCGCCTACCCATTTTTCTTTGATCAGTCAAGAGAAGAAGATAAAGGCTTTGTATTTTGAGCACAAGGATGGGAGAAAAAGAAAGAAAAGAAAGTAGAAGAACTTTGCATTTTGAGCACAAGGATGGGAGAAAAAGAAAGAAAAGAAAGTAGAATTTCCTTCCCTGGACCCAGAAGTCTTTATTTTATTCTGTCCTAAATGAAAAGCTAAGCTCTTGTGAGACTGAAGATTATGGCAAAGAGAGCTTCTAAGTGCTATTCCTTTTAATTGAAAGTAAACTTTGTCTTGCTTACTTATGAAGACCTGTCATACAGAAAACAGAATCCAGTCCCAGAGCACAAAAGTAAAATTACACTAGCACCTTAAAAAGATCAATTTGTGAGTTGGGAGAAAATAAAGACTTTGCAATTAGAGAAAAAGACCCACACTTGTGTGATACAGAGCAACAACAATACCATTAGCATAAT
>JACDJE010000550.1:384278-395777 GCA_016647715.1 Pavo muticus
TGCAGAACAAACCAGGAAAGTCAGATCTATTCACATTCAGATAAAAATACTTAAAAATAGGATTTGTTTTTACTTGTATTTTATTTATACATGTCATATTAGAGAAAATAACAAAGGAGATTTTAAATGATTTTAGCTTTCAGTGCTCAAAATCTGATACTTTTTACTACAATCTACACTAAGAATTATTTAAAAGTTTACATTTATAAAAGCTTTACTAGCAAATAATTCTTACAGATAATACGTAGCCATAATTTTTGTAAAATAGGAAAACTCTTATATAACAATCCTTTCAAAAATTCACACCATAGCAGAAACTGATTTAAAAGTATTTTCAGAGCCTGCAAATTGGGCTGAACATATTTTCATGTGAGAGAAACAAATTTAAGATAGAAGAGGATGGAGAATAAAATAGAATCAGGGAGAAACCTCTATATAAAGGCAGAATTAGATTATTTTGTTCACGGAGGAGATGAAGTCAGAGGCATATAGAACAATTTAGGGAAAGCAAATCATGACTTCTGATTTATTCTTCTAAACAGCATGAGAGCAGGTGAAAACTGAAAACAACCAAATTTCAGAAAGGCTTTCAGTTTGCAATTAGTTTGTGCAATATAACATTACAATAGCTCACTGAGAGATCTTAGAATTGGCCACATGCATGGTTAATGAGAATATCCGGAAGTTGTGTGGAGTATAAATGTATTCTTTCAAAGAAACATGGAACTCGGAAATGAGGTACGGAGGCTGAGATCAGTCCATAATGCTTTGTCCCTGCTGCTCCCTCATGGTCACTCTGCCCCTCCTCCATGTGGATCCCTCCCGCTGGATGCCATCCTTCCTCAGCTGATCCTACCTGTGCTCCCAACAGGCTGCAGCTGTCTGAGCACTGCTCCAACATGACTCCATACCACGGGGCACACTCTCCTGGCACTGCTCCCCACGAGCAGCAGCTCCTCCTGCCCTCCTTCCCCACTGTGGGCAACTCTGACATGGGGCAGTGCTGGCCCCTGAAGTACCCTACTGAAACATGCCACCTAATCTCAGTACAATGGGTTATTTCCAAAGAAAGTGCAGATTTTCTTAAAAAAAAAAAAAAAAGAGAGAGAGAGAGAGAGAGAGAGAGAGAAGAAAAAGTTTAAAGTACCGTGATGCAAATGCTGTTATTTCTTATTATATATTTTGTTTTAGTTCTAAATAAAATTCTTTTGACCTAAAATCCAGAAATTTCATGTGCGCTTTCAGTCATTACAAGTAAAGCAATGCAATGTAAATTAAAAGAGAGAGTCAATTAGTGTTCCTATGAAAGAGTGGAGAGAAGAAAATGATGTTATCTGTGTTTTCTGTTGAACAATTTATTCTCTCCACCTTCTCAGATGTGAGAAGGACCAATCAGTAAAACACAAATGGTAATTCTGCCCATGAAAGCCAAGTGAAGCCACAGTGAGAAGACAATACTGCCTGTGCATGGGTTGGTCTAATTAGGAGCTAGCAGTCCTTCCCACCTCTTGTTAATCTGCTGCTTCTGGATCTGTGCACAAATCTCCTGTCCAAGCCCTGGTTAATTTTACTGTCACATCCTCATCTGTTTACTTAGAGACAAATGGTAGCTTTAGTCTAGGGTCATGCTGGGAATGAACAGATCAGGGCAATGCATCTGGTGGACAGTTAATACACACCAATGGACAAGGGGACTGGCAAGAATACTGCTTTCCCCTCCCTGTGTTTGGACACTGAGGAAGTGGTGTGCCCTCACGTGCACATGTAAAGCTTGTGGGCAGCCAAAATTGGCAGGAGAGGGCAAATGTCCTCAGCTAATAGACACAGAGGGAAGAAGTAAATCTGCCAGGTTTTTCCATTCTACCATAACAAGTTTGAGCCCAGAGCCTAAGATGTTTGGAGCCTGAGTTTTCAAAATGTCAGAAAGCCATGGCCCCTTCCAAAGAGGAAAAGAGCCAGGGAGAGGCAATACACTAAGAAATAATCCAACCCCTTTCATTTTTCATCCTTCCCTTCCCTTCCCTTCCCTTCCCTTCCATTCCCTTCCCTTCCCTTCCCTTCCCTTTCCAACAGTGGATTTCCTTCTGGAGCTGTTTCTGGTGGATGTGTCAACCCCAGTGTCCCAAAAGTGATCGAGTGCTCCTGAGGAGCAGCAGCAAACAGAGGCACCCAGCGTGGGGGCTGAGAGCATGCAGATGTGAGAGTATGTGGAAACGAAGACAGCATTTAGCCGATAGCTGAAATCAAAGGGGAAAAAAAACCCAACAACCAGTAACAAGATGCAGAAAACATAATTATAGCTTTCTAATATAAAAAAAGCAGGGAGGGTGGGGTCACTCAGGGCCTGGAGAGATACTGCTCACACTTTGGTCAGCTGATAGTGCTCTTTTCCGAGGTTCAAGCTCCCCATATCACCATAGTTTTAAGAGCAGATGGGAAATGCAGCGTGAGAGTCTGTCTTCCCTTTTCTGTTAATCACCTCCAACCTCTCTGGCTGCCAAGGAGGGGAGCTGCAAGAGTTAAAGGAGGGTGGAATTGAAATGAAAAGGGAAATGAGAGGAGGGAGAGGAAGGCTGGCATAGCACACAAATCAAAGCAGCTTGTATCACCAAAGGACTGTTTGCAAGATCCAGCCATGACAATAGCCTTCCTTCAAGTTCACCTTGCACTGGGAGAGGAAAGAGACCCTGCAGCCCCACAGGAGGGGTGGGGGATAAGGACAGGGCAGAGGAGGGAGAGGCAAAGAGGCAGAGGGAAGGGGAGAAAAAAAGAGTGCAAATCCAAATGTCGATTTGTAGACACAGTGAGGAGAGCCTGCTGGCTGACAGGCTGATTTATTGGATTCTTCCAGTTAATCACTGCCGGCCTGTGGCCAAACGGATCTCCAGCAAAGCTGAAAGGCAGCCGAGGGAAACAGGCTTATAAGCATAAAGCCGCATAATGGTGTTCAATGAAGTGTGAGACTTTTAGTTCAGTCTCAGTGAGCCGGCCGCATCGCCGGAATGTCAAAGAGGGATTGTGGGTGGAAAAATTATGGATTTAAACTGCTAGCTGTAAATGAGGTCAATATGTCTGGTTCATAAACAGTCCGAGCCTATTCCAAGAATGCAGTGAGGGGGAAAATTAGCGTGAAGCCAACACTGTAGACAAACCTCATTGAGATATAATTGCAGCTATAAATACAAGCGAAAAGCTTACTGAGTGCAATAAAATACAGACACGGTTTTTTATCTCTTCCTCTCCCCTCCCCCCCATATTTCCTTCTTTCAGTCTATGCATTTGTTAAGTGTTATGCATCTATAATGTTCCCCCCTCCTCCCTCTTCTTTTCCCTGTGACACCCAGTGTTGAAATTAATTGAGTGTTCTTGATCTCCCATTCCATTTTATTCAGGCAAGATTGGAAAAAATCAAAAGAGCACATCTAAAGCATTTTCTTCCTTTTTGCTTTTCTATTTGAATCATGTTGAAATGTGTTAAAAAAAAAAAAAAAAAAAAAAAAAAAGAGGCATTGCTACTTTTTTATATCTTAAAAAAATGCAGTAAAATGTCTTTTTAAACTAATGCATCTGTTAGATCATTTGAATATTAATTTAATGAGGTGACATCAAAGGCAAGTATTGGATCCTATGGAGAGTCTCTTTCACAAGATACTCGGTCTTTGCTCATGAAACATTGACTTTAAATTAATGTGATGTTTCAGATTTTCTTTTTTTCCTCTGGGTATTTTATTACCATTTGGGCGGAGGAGGGAGCAGCACCAAAAGACAGGACAGACACTGAGCAGTATGCCTTACCCAATTTAAAAACTGATACGGTAATAAATTGAAGTCTAATAGCTATGGTCAGGCTGTTTTTTCCCCTAAGCCAATTGATTTAAATGGCAGTAATTTGGCTAGCAAGGCTAGTCCTGTTTAAATTAAAGCCATTAATATAATAGCACCAGTCTTGAATGAAATCCATCTGTGGCAGAGCCTCCACTGGTCAGTGGTTTAATAACTGTCCAGGGATGTCCTAAAAACACCCACATCTGTACAAACAGGAATAACAGATCAAAATCAAGATCCAGAAAACCTCCTGTTTCACTAGGGAAAAGAGAGAAGGAGAAGCACTGTCAGAGAAAGATGGAAAAAAAATATGTATATATATATATTTTTTTTTTTTTCAGAAGGACAGGCAGGTGGGACACAGAGGTCTGTTATCAGCTTGGGAGGAAAAAATCATGAATCTTTGTTCTTTCTCTAGAACCAGGAACTGCAAATTCTTTCTCTTGTCTATATGTACATGTTTATACAGACTTCTGCCCTTCCCACTGCGTTAATTGCACCTACCTTAAATTTATCGATTTGATGATCTATACATACATTGACCAATGCAAAAACTCTGTTTCAGAAAAGATTTCTGAGCATTGGGCTCAGAAAGAACATTGAAATGTATCTGAGGATTAGCATCCAATATAGAGAGCTTTTTCTTGGCAGAGGGCTTCACAATGTGGTTAGGATTGATCTTTTAACTTCCTCCTCCATTGTTCCTGATTCCCATTGTGGCAGGCTGCTTTATATTATACAGCATTTTTTTTCCCTCCTTGAAGGACTACACAGGATTTTCCTCAGACCTACTTAATGTCAAGCCTTGTCTGTGGGAACTTGAAGACACAAATCTTCCATTTTGAAGAATGTATCTTTGTGCTTCAGTCTCACCTTTGTGAGATCAGTAGCACCTTCAGTGTAGTTCTTCTTTTGAAAATCACCTCATAGTTTCCCTCTTTAGCCAGCAACTCTGCTGTATTAAAAAGGCTGAGTTAATTTTGTATTTGTTTGGTTGTGTCCCACTGACTTATGTATGGCTGTTTTAAGTTATGATTCGTTGTATTGGGTAGCATTCAGCTTCAGGTTTTGCTCTAATGGACAAGAGGTTAGTGTTGAGACTTATGTGTAATAAGTATTACATTTTTGTTTGAATTTAGTTTTGCACTTTGCAGAAGAGAAAATGAATGCTGTTTGAATGAAATAACATCAGATGTATTCTGTATCCTTTTGTGTATATAGCTAAAGAATTGGGACTTCAGAATATATTCTGGGTGTTTAATTTGCCACAATCCCTCACCTCAAACCTTCTGAAGTGACAAAAAAATATATTAAATAAGAATTAAAAAGGAATGCTGTTTCACTACTGAGTATTCCTGACAATCCTTTGGCAATTCTTCTGCCCAGTGACCACATGCTCCTCTGAACTAAAAATAATGAACACATCCTCAGCTTTTTTTTTGCCAGACAGTACTCATAATGCTGCTTGAAGTTAAGGTTACCTGACATTTCCCACTGCTTTCAGTCACTTGTCACTTTTTTTATATTTAACTGTAAAGGAAATTTCCACATGTGTATGGACTGTAGTGGAAGATGGTGAGGTTTAGTGAAGTTTTGCTGTTCAAATTCCTCTGAGTTTTTGGGAGCATAGAGCTGTGCTCCCTTAATTGTGCTCAAACCTACAATACACTATGGGAACAACACCGGTTATATGCTTAGGCACTTTTGATTAAGTTAGTAAATCTAGACTTAAGTTTTGTATATGTAAATCATTCATAGAAATACCACGTTAAAAATACTGTGACTGAGAGTGGCAGAGTTTGAATTGTTTAGCAGTCTTGATCTGCCATATTCTCCTTGACCACACAATCAATATGAATATAAAGCACTGATAATGCTTCAGCACTGCAAAAAGCAGGACTAATAGGCAGGAATCAGAGGCAGATTTTATTAGCTTGTGTTTAGTTCAATCACAAGCTTCCCAGCCAATTCAGAGCTTGCACAGAGCAAGTCCCTATCATGTGGATTTGCTCTTAGACTGTTACCTTAAAGGAGGAAACACAATTAATTAGGCTAAGCAAAAAATAAAATGTAATTGTGTCCTAAAATGGACATACAGGTAAATGCTTTCCTTGTATTCTATGAGCTAGTACTTTTATTTCCCAGTGTTTTATCAGCTTCACAATGCAGGACTTCCTAGTCTGCTCAGAAGTTCCTCTCACACACAGCAAAGCATGACAAACAACATCAGGGCAAATATTTCTGGTCACGTTTTGTTTGAGAAGTCAGTGGGACAGTAGATTTATTTCCAGATCTTTTGAAAAGGACGTTGTATCTGGGTGTAACTGAGTTTGGAAACAAACCGATCACAACCGGCTGAAGCTCATGTGCTTTGTCTGTTACCTTTTACATCATCAGCTCATCAGCTTCAGTAGCAAGGCAGGACTAAAAACTGATTGTTGAATAGCTCCTTTGAACACTCTTAGCGTGTATACACACATACCCCTTTGATTACCTCATTGTAAGAGGACAAAGAAGCTGAGTATCTTTTATATGGAACCAAAAAATATGTCTGATCCATGATCATATACTCTTGCTATGACCACAGTTTCACATAAGTCATCATACGAA
Organism: Pavo muticus; assembly: GCA_016647715.1. NCBI lineage: Eukaryota > Metazoa > Chordata > Aves > Galliformes > Phasianidae > Pavo > Pavo muticus. The sequence goes on from JACDJE010000550.1 coordinate 390,714, forward strand.
CCCTGAAAGTAAGCAGTCTAAGACAGTTTACAGCAACTGATGATCAGTCTCTAATCAATAATATCCAAAGGCAATACATGAGAGTACGCAAACTCCTGTGGAATTTTTTATATGTTTCTACTTTTACTACATGATCATGTAGAGCTTGCAACACAGGTACAAATGGGTAGTGTTACTATGGGGGCTGCTCTGAAAGTCATGCCTCCTATTTTATTTTGTTGGCCCATGACATCAGAAGTTGATGTTGGTGATATGGAATAAAGATTAAACCTTCTCATCAATATTCTGTTACGTGTTGTTGCTGTGTGACAGATGGCAGAAGAGGAGCTGTCTGACTAAATGGCATATGACATGGAAGTGCGTATGAAGCAAAGGTGTGGAACTGAATTCCTCCATGCAAAAAAAAATTGTATCCATTGACATTCATCAACACTTGCTGAACGTTTATGAAGATCAAATAGTGGATGTGAGTGCAGTGAGGCAGTGGGTGATGCGTTTCAGCAATGATGCTGTTACAGTAGCTGAGAAACAGTGAGTCTCCGCCACTGGTGCAGATTTTTATGAATGCAGTATCCAAGCTGTTGTTCATTGCTGACATAAATTCTTAGTGGTGGCAACTACGTTGAAAAAATAGTGTTTTCTTAGGTAAGAATTTGCTCTATCAGTGTTATTGTTCTCTTTGTATCTGTTGTAGTTACCATGGAAATAAATAGGAGGCATTACTTTCAGAGCAATCTATGTACATACAGAGCTATCATTCATATCAATTTCCAAGGTTTTCCATACATTATACTTTCTGAGAATGAAAAAGTATATCTGGAGAAGGTGTAACTTATCTTACAATAGATTAATGCAAGTTATTTTATAATTGACCTTTTCTGTAAATTTTCCTTCTATTTTTTTCATTTTATGTGATGGTGGAGGAGAAGACGTGTCCCTCAGTGCTGTCAAACCCTTACATTCAAAAATCTTTTAAATACTTGGAATCAGAAAGTTCAAAGCATTCTCTTCTTACAGATATTTTGACTTTTCCCAATTTTACAAAATTCTGATTTTCAAGTTTAGCTGTAAGCAAAAACTGTATTGGTTGAAAGTGCTGTTATTGAAATACAAAAATGTCTGATGGAATCGCAGAATATCCTAAGCTGGAAAGGACCCACAAGGGTAATCAAGTCCAACTCTCAACACTGCCCAAAAATTCAGTCCATACTTCGTAGGGTGCTGTCCAAATGCTAATTCAGAATTCATTCCGTCAAACCAATGAAAAGAGGAAAATTATTATTGGACAGCACACTAGAATATCCAAGGCAAGATAAAGGTACTCTCTCATTTGAGCCCATTCTTTTTAATGACTTTCCCTAAATGGAGGCTGTCATAATATAATGTTTAGAAGAACATTTTTTAAGTAAAATTGCAGTCATCTTCACTTGATTGAAAAAGCCTGTTTGTCATTGTCTGGGACTCCTAAGTCACAATGCCTGTGTCCGTACTTCTGTTATTACTATAAACAGAGCAGTCACCTTAGCATTCTTATTTTCTGTCAAATACTACAAGACATCAATGAATTCTAAGCAAAATGCTGTAGAGAGCCCATTGTCATCTCTTGGACAAGCTTACCACTTATACTACCACATAGTCCGTCACATGATTTCAAAACGTAGTAGATCAAAAGATCTCCCAGCTTTACCCTACTGAACTAAACTGTCTCTGCAATCTAGGATGACTCTCCTGTTTTCTTCTGCAAGCAGTAAAGAATTTGTCAAAGATATTCACTCTCTTAGCTTTTGGTAGTGCAGTTTGTCTTATATGATGGATATTTCCTAGTAAATGATAGCCAATGAAATTCTTGAGGAAAACTTTTGACTATAACCAGCGCCTGCCACAGTATATGTAGGACACTGACACATTTATGGTCAGAGGACTACAGCATTTGGATCCTCTAATAACATTCTTCAGACTATCCCTTCAAATGTCTGGCATGCCCGAGTTTCATGAATGATCTTAATATTTTGTGAACAACCTGAAAAACAGTTCCAGCAACCCAGCTCAAGAACTCACATATAAATCCCACAGACTTCACTCAAAGGTGAATTTAATGTACATGAAAAGTTCTGGATTGACAGGGAACAAGCACCTTGCAGAGATCAATTTTATTTCTATTTAAACAGTCTGTTTTTGGTGTTAAAAAGTCTCCTGTTGCGCAGTGTTTTAATTCACAAGAAATTGCCAAGTGAGGAAATGATGAATTCTTTCATACGCTAGCCAGAATTCTGTTTACCAAAAAAATATGTAGAGAGGGGGGAAAAAGAGAGATTCACGATGCTATTGTCATTTTGCTTTCAATTTATCAGTGATTGTGTCATGAAATGAAGTAATATAAATGATAATAATACGTTGTTATGACTCTCTGTGTCATTTGCATTATGTGACATTCTGAATTTTTCAATTCGAGTGTTTAGAACAGAAAGTGTTGTCTTTGTTCATGTATTGGCAAGTACCTGCTGGCTGTTTTCCATGTAAAAACACATCTTTTGGCATATACTCAGTTAAAATTATTCATTCACATTCTAGAAATCGTGCCCTTAAACCTATATAATTATAGATATGGAGTCACACCTAAAGACCTATCCATGAACATACTGTGTACATTCACACACACACATATATATATACGTATATAACCAAAGGCCCACAAATGAGCCAATACTGCACACGTTAATATATTCTGCATTGTGTGTGTTCATAAATATAGGGTTTCTGATGGCGGAAAAGACAGCATACTTAATTTTCTTGAGTTAGGAATGACTGTATAACTCACGGGTGGCAGAGCGAAACAAAGCCACTAATGGATTCTGTACAGTCACCCCTACTGGATGAAAATAAAATTCCATTACATTGTCCACTATCATATATTATGTTTATGTGATATCACAAGCTTATATCTACAGAATAATTAAACTTTTTCTTACCCATTGCTAAAGAAATTAATACAATCGAAGAAATAAAAAGATACATTGCTGGATTTTATTTACCACTGGCAGGATCTAAATACGTATTTCATTTAAGTAAACACACACATGTACACATTAATAATGTGGTGTTTTTCCTAGTTCATTTCTGAGAGCTACTAGAATGAGCTCATCTTTCCTCTAGATACAATGGAATTTTTGCTCCTTAGATTTATACATCTAATTTTTTATATCTTTTCATTCTCTGAATGTGATACTGGACTTGCAGTAGTGGAAGACTAACCCCATGAAAAGTATCATACAAAATCATCTTACAGTGAAATGAAACTAGACCTTTGTCCCTGATTTAGCATCAGAGACATTACTGCCATGGTTTCCACTTTGGGGACAACAAAAGGGAACAGTAATTAAACCAAACAGAAGACAAATACATCTGGTGGATATAGATCTGCATGCTATTGCTGGCAGCAAATGATCATGGATACAGTACCAATCAAGACTGGTGAGAAAAGTAATCTCTACATGATGTTGTTAAATAGCAATATGCAGTGAGTTGCATATAGAAATGCAGGAAAAAATTTAGCTGCAATGCCATAAATCTTTTCTATCTATCTGTACTCTTTATGGTAGTCCTTTCAAACTGACTGTCCAGCTACTCACTTCAGCAGTAATGGAAAACAGAAGCTCCTTCTTCCTTTCTAAAACCGACATACTTATCTCATCATATTGCTACAAACATGATTTTCTTACTTTAAACACGGTGCTAATTTTTCTCGAGTTATTGCCGTAAAGAAGTGCCATAAAATGTGATTAGCTTGGCTAAGAGAATGTTCGTTTAGAGAATGTTGGTAGTATCTTGACTGAGCTTTTGTGCCAATTTTATGTTTGTTAAGGAACTGATGGTAAGTAATCAGGTGGGACAGATGCTTCAGTTCACTTCAAAGAAGCCAAACTGAATTTTTACCATGTTACTGCTTTCCTTTAAAGCATGAGCAAAACAATAAAGAAATCCCAAACATCCACTTCTGTGCTGTCTCCAAAAAGAAATTTCTTTTGTTAAAAGGTCATGTTACGTGTGGAAATCTAAGCACTTATAACTAGGAAATGCTTATCAGTCCTGAAAGCCGCACAACTGTACAGCCGGATGCACATCCAAGATACCGAAATCTTGCTGGGAAGGAGAGTCTTACAGTAACTAGCATGTCACCACTGTTCTCAGATCACACAATAGTTCTGATGAAACAACGTTTAAACTGCTGTCTGCTTATACTAGATGGATGGTCTCTCCAGCGTCCATCCTCCACCTCTCTAGCCAAAACACTGTCTGGATACCCCTTTCTGTTAGTCACATGTTTTCTCTTACACTCATGTGATGTGGTGCTGGTAACTACACTCATGTCGTTGCATGGCTTATTATTTCCATCAACATAAATGAGAAAAGTATATGTTTGGTTCTCTACAGTATTACTGGACAATACAAAGAAAATCATTTTTACGTGCATAGGGAAATAAAGCTACATACAACCTGTGTATTAGTGAACTTATCAGCATGGGAAGATTTTATTTTATTTTACTTTATATTAAATTATTTTCTTTTATTTTTTACATGAAAATGTCAACAAATGTAATTTTGTATCACACATTAGAAATATCTGCAATTATGCTAGCTGTTACATATCACAGAAACATACAAACAAAACAAAAAACACAGAATGATACACAGAAGTACGTATAGAATGTTGTCTTCTGCAAATCTCTGGTATCATACCATGCAAAATAAAATACTCTGAGAGCTGATATAATAGCATTTTATATCATGTCTTCTGAGGCTGTATCAAAGTAATACTGCAGCTACAGGAACTCAAGAGCCAGTATGTACTTTGATTCTGCAGAGGTTTGATGTCATGGACATTCTTGACTGACAGAGACAGGAAGCAACAGAGTAACATTCAGTGCTCCAAACTTTATCCTTGATCTTTTGCCTCCTTTACTTTTTCCTCCTTTTTTTCTTTTCTTTTCTTTTCTTTTCTTTTCTTTTCTTTTCTTTTCTTTTCTTTTCTTTTCTTTTCTTTTCTTTTCTTTTCTTTTCTTTTCT
>JACDJE010000550.1:396544-415842 GCA_016647715.1 Pavo muticus
TCCTCTCCTCTCCTCTCCTCTCCTCTCCTCTCCTCTCCTCTCCTCTCCTCTCCTCTCCTCTCCTCTCCTCTCCTCTCCTCTCCTCTCCTCTCCTCTTCTCTTTCTTTAGAAACAAATCAGTTTTCAGAAATAGACTGCTTTAATAAAAGTGGTCTTCTTCTTTCTACTAAAAGTTTACCTGCGAGAGCCCCGAACATAATAAAATCAGATTATGAAGGCAATCGTATTTACTTGTAATAAATCAAATCTTGCAGACATCAGTTAAGTCTCCCTTACTGCACTGGGACAATATCGCACATGCATACATCAATACCTGAGGTGTCAGAAATATATTTCATAACTTCAGAAAAATTGCATATACACTTGCAGCACCATTATGAGCAGTGAATTTGTAATGTGAACATTATGATGTATAAAGTGGCTTTGTTCCTTCGTTTAATAAGCACCACATGTCAAGCCCACAAACATAATGGAATTTGCTGGTGATTTCTTACCATTAGATGTAGGTTATTGTTTTCCAGAAGAAAACTTTTTCACACTTTATCAACAGTATCCAATTTTAAGAAGCCATCTTCTTTCTTTCATCTGAATGAAGCAGATTCTTTAGATAAGTGATATAAAATAAAATACCAGCCCCTGGGATACTCAATTAAATTGAATCAAGAAGGGAAAATATTTCCTTTAGATTAACCCTGCAGAATATTTTACTTTTTTATTCAAATATTGGTACAGTTTAAGATGAGCAAGGTTGCTAGAAAATCTTTGCTTAAGCCAAAAAAGTTGGATTGCACAAAGAACTTTTTCTTACTGCATTCTTTAGGACATGACTAAGGTATTATCCACTAGACCAGCATAAGGACTGTGGTATCACAGTCGCACACAAAGGGGTATTTTAAGTTGTTCTCTCACCTAGTAGGGCCCATTGACACACCTTAGATATTTTCTGTCTTTTTCTGATTGAGTTTTTTTAAGGGGTTGGTTTTTCATTTGTTTATTTGATTGATTGATTTCCCATTTAGAATTTGATAAAATTTAAAATCTTAGACTCTAAGCATCTGTTGTTGGTGAGCTATGGAGCCCTGATGCCTGGAGCACCTTTATGGCTCCTATAGCCCAGTGACAGCAGAGGTGTTTTGGAAACTCCAGGCTCACAACAGGAAAAGTAAGCCAGGGACACTGGGAATACATGGGACTATCAAACACATCCTGATAGATAACTGATCCAGGAATTCTCTCCATCAGTGAAAACTTGTGTGTAAAAGAAAACCTACGTAAGCGATGTGTAAGACGCTAGATGTTCTCTGTACAGATTTTTTTCCTGAGGCTCAGGAAGTTCTGCTGGCTGAAGTAGGTGTAATTCATGGCCCTGTGCTGCTGATTGTGGCCTAGTGCACACAACAAAGAAAATTACAGAATCATAGAATTGCTCAGATCGGAAAAGACCTTAAAGATCATCAAGTCCAACTGCAACCTAACCATTCTACCCTAATTCTATATACCTGCATTAATAGGAATTGTAGTTTTTCATGTGTTACTGTTCATATATATATATATTAATTAAAAGTTTATCTGTTGACCTTTAGAATGGGTACGCCAGAGTCCAGATCAGGAATTCAGCTGAAAAAAAACTGCAATTTGAATTTTTCTCTGACAATTTGCATTACATGTTATTTCTTTGGATCAAGATAATCTCTGACTGTGCTTTTGTTGCATTGAGGGTCATCAAATACAGCAGGTCACCAGCTGTCTTAAAATTCTACTAATAAACAATAGAAAAAAATACAAAAACTGTACTGTGCTTAGGTAAGACAATGAAATCCTATAATTCTCAACGAATTTACCATAATCTCTTCTAATGCATATCTATGTAAACTGGGGATCTCAAAGGTATGTCACCAAATTAAATAAAGCTAGCCACATGTTTTTTCAGAAAATTCACTAACACTTTCTGACCTACAGGCAGATAAGGTTAAGATACTTCTGTCTCAGAAGGAGTAAACAGCAAAGCCAGGAGTTAAATGCTCCACTCTACTGTGTACGTTTTCTTAAAGAACAGTGAAAATACTGGAAGATGTATTTCTTACTATCATTAATGCTATATCTTAAAATACTAAATGAAATCAAAATTAAAGCACTCCAATTGTCCATATGCGTTATACACTTCAGTATAAATAAGCAGAAGACCAGATTCTTTCCTCTTCAAGCAATCAGTCACGCCTTTGCATTACTTATCACTCTCCCATGTTCTTGCATTAAGTAAGATCAAGACTTTGAAGCAGCAATAAATGAAAGTTAAAAGCACTGTGTTGTTGTTTTTTTTTAAACACCCACAATATTTTATTTCGGTCTCACCACAGTCTTTTTCCATATCCACACATCTTCCTACTTGTTCTACCAGATAGTAACTTATGTCCAGATGAGACAGTCTGATGCAAAAAGATGTTCCATGGAATTTTGTTCCTTCTTCCAGCTGAAGTTTGTCTAAACCTATTGGAAAGCATGGCTGTAGCTTATGCATAGATGAAGTAGCACTGGCTAGTTTAGGCTTAATTTTTATATAGCAGCAACACTAAAACAGGTTTCCCTTGCAGGCTCCACTAACTTCCCTGGACCATAGACTGATGCTTCAGGCAGCTAATGCACAGCTAAGACTTTATTTATGTTACCTTGAGTAAAGAGAGCAATTGCATTAAAGCTAGGTCAATAACCACACATTTTAGAGCCATGCCTTGGAATGTACTGCAAACTCATCATTTGAGTCTAGGCCTCTTATGTAGGCAAACTGATAAATGGTTTGGCTGCAACAGAGGCTCCATAACTGCATGAAAAAGGTGTAAGCAATGGGAGAGCAATGTATCTAATGTTTGAAGATGACATTCATTTTAAGAACTATCACACATTCTGCTGAAATTGTCTTTTGATACCTCAGACCCAAAATTAATTGCAACCTAGCGTCTGGAAGAATCTAGAAAGATATCATTCCACATGGAAGTGATGAATTCACTTGAAATAAACATTCCTTGAAAGGAATTTTCTTAATTATAGATAATACAGCGATAGTATATTTTGAAGACAAGTGACTATCTGCTTGCTATACACTTCAGTACAGTCCGTTAGAAATTTTTTACTGGGAAGAAGTACATTACTGCATTAAAATATCATGGTGATGAACATTTTGAATATTAAACAATATTACTCCACAGTGTTGTAGAAGCAACTTCCCTTGAACGATGAGATGAAAGGTTCTTAACATGTACATAATTTAAAAAAAATAAATAAATCCCTATAGATTCTGAATCTGCCAGGTGACAGGAACCATAAATATTTGCTAAGACAAAGGAACCTGGGGGCACTTGGGTATTATATTTTTTCTGACTTTAGGGCAAAAAAACCCAGTAGAGTATGTTACAAGAAGTCTTTTTTACAAGAAGTGCTTTTTTACATTATCTTAATATGACTATTGGTAGCATCGTAAACTTTATTCAACACTGCAACTTAATTTCAAGCAAGTTTGCTCTGTAATGTTGGTGTCCTTCCCAGAAGAGCTCATAAGATCAAATTTAATCAGTAGAGGTTCATATTGCCAATGACTTCTCGTTTTGGTTTTTTTTCCCTTCTCTATATGAAATTGCCTGAGGGTGTTTACAGTTCTGATCTCTAACAATATCTTTTTTTTCTTTTCTGAGTGACATTAAAGCAATCCATTATTTAAAAGAACTGGTAACCCTCATTCTAGAAAGACTCTACCTCTACACACATTTGCTCTGGTTCTGTTTCTTGGGCCTATGTTCCACAGATATTTGTTTAAGGTAACATTTTCTGTCTGTCACCTCAGTAGTCTTTCCAGTCATCGTTCCCAATCCAATGCCCTCTCAGTTGCCCCAAGACTATGTTTACAGTGTCTGGTAACAAGGAAGAAAACCTGATTACAATCAATCCATGAAAGTGGCCAGTGTTTGGCTGATCATTTACCCACTTGGATCCACCACTCCAGTGTAAAATGTACCAGCCCAAATTATACAGGGAGAGAGAGAAGGAGGCCACTTGACTTTCCCTGTCATGAACAAGAGCAGACTAGAAGCCACTCACGAAAAATAGCTTCACTGCTCAAAAGCACACTTCTTTGTAGTATCCAGGGTCCTTGATCATATGGGGAGTCTGGAAAAAATGCAAGAAGAGCGCAAATGCCCTAGAACGTTCCTTGTTCATTGTAGGGGAGTTGGACTAGATTACCTTTAAAGGTCCCTTCCAAATAAAACAATTCTAGGATTCTTTCCCTAATACATTAGAAGCAGGAAAAGTAGGAACAATGAAGATAAAAAAGCACTAAATAACTTTTCAGATCTAGTTCCCCTCATTCATAAGCACTTAAAACTTCACAGTATTTCCTTGATGTATTTTATTGCTAAAACTGACAAGATTTTTGTCAAGTTTTTTTATAAAAGTTCAGGTTTTGAAACACGAACATTCCACTGGGAAACATTTCAAAATAAATCCTATTAGCTCTTGAAAACTCAACATTTTTATTTTGCATTTGCTGTGTTTTAAACTATTTGAGAGCCCTTTTTAAGTTCATGTTATCAATGTCTCTCAATATTGTAGGGTATTTCTAAAGCTTAAAAATGTAGATGAAACTTTTAAGAAATCTTTTAATATATTTTTCATTTAAATTTTTGATTTTGATCTTCTCAAAACTCTGACCTAATTAGTTATTTGTATTAAAAGAGTATCATAGCTGTTGTTATTATTACCATATGGATTTTTCAAATGAAAAATTGAGATACATGCAGAGAAGGGGCAACATTATCAAAGTGTTGACCAGTACGGTGTAACCAACTTGAAATAGAATGACTTGCTTTTCCACTGCATATAGCTTTTTCAAAATGCAGGTTCTATTGATTTCAGTTGTGGATGTGAGAGCTCAGCATTTCTACAAATAAAACTCTAATAATCTTAAATTAGTATCAGAAAATGAGTAGCATACTCAATTAACCCCCTGCAGAAACTGATTTAAAAATCTTACCCAAGATCACATACAAACTTGGTGGGAGAAGTATAGTGTAAGACATGCCCTGAAGAACATGCATCTGCCTTGATGGGACTGTCTTTTCTTTTCTTTCAAAACTTTGATTCGTCCATCTTACAGATGAAGTCAGTTCTTGTACAAAAATCTGGTTTATCCTCCCAAGCAGAAGGGAGGGGAGGGGAGAGGCCACTACTCTGCAAGGCTTCTGGTCCCTCCAGGAAGTCAATAGCTTGAGGTAGGTGTCCTTTCAAAAAAATACTGCATTATATTTATTCCGTGACTACATGGTTTTACAACTTCAGTAGCATACATGGAATGTAAGAAACAATGGTAAACATTAATTCCATCTTGTGGCGATTCATCTGCCAACATGGTCTCTCACAGGATTGAAGTCCCGTGATTTGAAAAGATTATTCAGTGTTCATACCTGTCCTTTAAAAATTCATATATTGGCTATATTACCATGGTCTCTGAATATCTTTCAGTTGCAGAATATAGAATCATTTATTCTTTCATCTAGATTTAGATATAGTATATAGGTTTGGGGTTAGCAGACTTTTTTTTTCTATTATGGCTTTTGTACAGACTGTTAGAATAAAAGTCAGTTTCGTTTATTGTCCTTTCAGAGGAGAGAACAATACTGAGAGTCGCAGTGATCCTTAGCTTTTGCTTAAGCTTTTGTTTTAAATGGAACTGATTATGTAGGGTTAGTTGGTTACTGAAGTTAAGAAAACAAATCTTGACCTTGTGATTAAGCGGTGAGTGCACATTACATGCAGAAGGTAAACTAACAAAGATGAACATTTTGATAGAGCAACAGGTGTCCAGAAAAAAGAAGTCTGTAAAATAAAGGCAAGAAATAATAATAATAAAAAGAATGGATGAAAGTCCTCTGGATATTTAAATGTTTAATTTTGCATTTGGATGAGTGCACATAAACATTTTTTTAATTACAAAAAATCTTCCTGTTTGCAGCATTTTCTTTTCATTGTCTTAGGAGAGTAAAAGACTACTGCTCCTTCTGAGTCATAGATATTACTTATTTGGACTGACTGGTTTTAGTAAGCTGGGGAAATCCTAAAATCATGTCATGAGACAGCTAAGAGAATTTATTGCTTATCTCACTGTTCTAGGAGCTGTACTTCCATATGAAATAGTTTTTCAATTCTGATGGCTGGTACTTGTGGGATGGTGTTTAGTGAGATTTTGGTACCAGAGCATGAGTAATATCACATTCAGGCCATACATGAAATACAGTCCTCTAAGGTAATGTTAAGAAAGATAATATTTCACCCAATTTCTTCTTCATACAAACTTCTTAGCTGAAAATGATCCAAATTTTAAAATTTTGCTTCAAAAAGTTTCATAGAAGTTTCATAAACTTTACTGATTTGTCTGCCTATATATATGGACAAATATTTTCTGCTTAATATAGTGAATCAAAGAGGATCCTAAAAATGCTAAAATTACTAGTCACCACAGATGAACCCATATAGCTTTCAGCAACAGTGTGTCATTCAATCCTATTCTATTCTATGTACACCTAATCAAAGAAGAAAAAGCATTGTCCAAAATTTCCCTCTTCTTCACCTTTTCCAAATTACTAGAGGAAGGAGTTCGCAAAACACAAGGAAATTTGACCTAGACAAAACTGAATAAAACAGACAAACAAAAAGGCAATTGAACATATTATAAATAGAAAGTAGTAGTTTGGAGGCATTTTATGTCAGTGCAGTTTAAAACATCTTCAAAATTAGTTACTCAAAAAGATTTGGGAAGCTGACTAATCAAAGGACTACCTAGGCACTACTAGAGAGTGGAAATTAAACTGATTTGAGTGTTATGAAGCTGCAAAATATCATGTAATAAATGGAAATAAAACCTACTTCAAAACTGAAGTTTGGCATGTATGTTGACTCAGTCTCTATAATGGGCAGAGACAGGGATGCTTTTCTGATTGTGGGTGTTTTACACTGGGTTTAGACTGGGTTATCAGTATTTTTGCATCCTAGCAATATGGCCTAATATTTTTACATTCACTGAGAGAATTCCAAAGATTTTCATGATCTAATCTGTTCTGCATGGCCAAAATAGCAAAACCTACTCAATTTGATAATTCAACTAAGGAACACATATTGTACGTTTCTCTCAACAGTATGCTAATATTTTGCCAGGCCATTGTCATAGAATATTTCTGCAAACCAAATAAAAAAAAAAAAAGAAATGAACATAATAAGCAGTCATGTCAACATAACAATGTTACCTCCTGGTTGTCATCTAGCATTCTCCTTTGTCTAGAGTTCTGTGTTAAGAAGGTACTTACCTTTGTGTTACAGTACCTTCACTGTTCTTCACATTTTTCTAATTCTTGTCGTAAAAAAGAACCACACTGATTTTTTTCAGTTTCTTTTTTTCTCTCTTGTTGATTTTCTGGAATAAGAGAGCATAGAGATGCTCTGTAAAGTAGACGTAGCCATCTAACCTAAAACTTCCAAGATTCCATTCACTGAAAATTGTTGACATTTTTATTAAATGGCAAGATATTTTGAACTGTTTGCAGTGAAATGTGATGTAGAGAGTACAAGAAATAAAAGCCAGGCTGGAAGGCAGAAAAATGGAGAAATGCTCCTGGGACACTAAGTTACACTCAAAGCGAAAAGCTGTGAATTCTTTAGCTGAAAAATAAATTCCTAATAGTGAACCAAATATTATTGCCGCAAGCATAATTGTTATAAAGAGTAAGGACAGACTGAATGAAACCGAAAGCTTGTACACCTACTGAACACTTATGTTTGTCAAAAGTACTTGATCTTATTTGGTTTACCCTCCAATGTGATCTTGAACTGCAACCAAAATGTTTTAGATGGGGTTATACAGGCTGACTTACTAAGATATTGTCACTGATATCAGTGCTGACTGGTTAGAAAATATTCTCTGAGGAACAGCAGGAGCTTTAGGATTTCACCAGAACACCCCTTTGGAAAGAAAAACACAGCACTACTTTACACCAGAAGTCTGAAAATTGGTTTCCGTTTCTACCCTGCACCTTCAGTACCTTGGATAATCAAACCACCAGGGAGGAACTTTTTATAAGGGCAAGTAATGACAGACAAGGAGAAACAGTTTTAAACTGGAAGAGGATAGGTTTAGTCTAGATATTAGGAAGAAAGTCTTTACTTTGAGGGTGGTGAGACACTTGAACAAGTTGCCCAGTGAGGCTGTGAATGCCCCCTCCCTGGAAGCATTCAAGGCCAGGATGGATGGGGCTTTGAGCAACCTGATCTAGTGGGAGGTGTCTCTGTCTATAGCGGGAAGTTTGGAACTAGATGATCTTAAAGGTCCCTTCCAACCAAAACCATACAGGATTCTATGATCCTGTAGTTACTCTGAGAAGAATGAGCAAGATTTCACTCATTCTCTGGGCAAGAACCAAATGGAGGTGAAGTGTCACGTTGGTCGATGAAGAAGGTAATAGAGATGTAATTTTATTATCCTTCAATATAAAGTATGCTGGAAATGAATGTGACTACTTTACAGCAGCCTGACAGTCCTGTTGGAAAAGGGAATGCCTGAAGAGCACAGTATGTCAGGAAAGACATGTGTTAGTATGGAGCCACTGCTATGTTAAGAACAGAGGAAATAATAAAAACTATATAGAGAAGAAGGTATTTAAAATCTCTCACAGACTGCAAATATCATCTTTTTTTTTTTTTCAATAAACACAAGAAGGCAGCCAGTAAATTTAAAATATTTTCCATTCACTTGAAGTAATAAATAAATTGATCCATTAGTACTCCATTTTACATCATATGCTAGATTAGAATCAATGGCATTAGAGTTATCTACTCAATAATTTTTCAATCATTTCTTTTCATTTTATACTCTTGTCAATACAAAACAATACCAGCTGTTCATAGTTTCATCCTGGAATCACCACAGAGAAATTACAGCCTCAGTACTTCAAAATTCTTCCTGTCCTGCAGGACAAATTCTGTTGCATAATGTCATTTTCCTATAAAACAAGCGAACTGGTGAAACATTTCCTTCCTTTAGGCATAGATGAAATTTAGAGGAAGAAAATGTAGGCCATCAGAACCAAATTTTTATTTAACAGAACTCATATATTTTTCCCACTAATATAAATTAACACCGTACAGAGTTGGAATACATAAAGCTGTATGAACCAGTGGTCTGTGTCATTAAGACAATCAGGATATAAACATTGCAAACGAAAGAGACCTGACATGTAGACTTACAGCTTAGAAGGAAAATGCAAGTGGCTTTGCCGCTTGATGGAGTTGGGATAGGATATTCTAGCTGAATTAAAATGCTGAGACTAAAAAGAGCTTTTGGAATGGACGGGGGGATTTTCAGGACTGATGATCAGGCATATTTGTACGGCCACAATATGTCAGCGAGCAGAAATATAAGAATTATGACTCTAAGCATTGACATGGCAAATGCTGTAAAAACTAAAATGATAACTGAGAGGTTGAGAACTGGATAATTGCAGCCACTGATGAAGTATACCAGCACTCAGATCTCAAGATTTAAATCAGCTTTCTTGGGAACAGCCAAGAGCTTTTACCCAGAAGACTTGCACATGGAAGTGATTTGGGAAGCAGATAATAAAGCCATAGAATCACAGAATCATTAAGGTTAGAAAAGACCTCTAATATCATCTAGTCCAACCATCAACCCATCATCACCATGTCCACTAACCTTTCCCTAAGTGCCACATCAACATGTTCCTTGAACACCTCCAGAGACAGTGACCCTACCACCTCCCTGGGCAGCCTGTTCCAATACCTCACCACTCTTTCTGAGAAAAAAAAATTCCTAATATCTAACCCGTACCTCCCCTGGCACAAACTGAGGCCATTCCTTGCCACAGCTTTCTTTCAGGCTTGTAGAGAGCAGTAATGTTCCACGAGCCTCCTCTTCTCCAGACTAAACAATCTCAGTTCCCTCAGCTGCTCCTCGTAAAACTTGTGCTCCAAAATATTCACCAACTTCGTTGTCTTCTCTGCACACGCTCCAGGGCCTTGATATATTTGTTGTGGTGAGAGGCCCTAAAATGAACACAGTACTCAAGGCAAGGACTCGCCAGTGCAGGTGATCGTACACAGCGATGAACAGCTCCCTAGTCCTGCTGTCTGTGCTATTTCTGATACAAGGTAGGATGCTATCAATCTTCTTGGCTACCTGGACGCATTGCTGGCTAACGCTCAACCAGCTGTTGACCAGTACCCCCAGATCCTCTTCCTCTGCACTGATTTCCACCCACTCTGCCCCAAGCTTGTAGTGTTGCCTGGGGTTATTGTGACCAAAGTGCGGGATCTGCACTTGGTCTTGTTGAACCTCACACAATTGGCATCTGCCCAGCTATCTAGCCTGTCCAGATCCTTCTGAAGGGCCTTCCAAACCCTAGACAGATTACTAGTTCTTCCCAACTTGGTGTCATCTGCAAAGTTATTTAGGGTGCTCTCAATCCATCTAGGTCATCAGTAAAGATATTAAACACAACTGGCTTCAGTACTGACCCCTGAGGAACACCATTCATGATCGGCCACAACTAGATTTAACTCCATTAATCAGCACAGGCTCAGCTGTCCAACTTGTTTTTTTACCCAGCTTCGATTACATTTGTTGAAGTCATGGGCTGCAAGCTTCTCCAGGAGAATACTGTGGGAGACAGAGTCAAAGGCTTTACAAAAGTCCAGGTAGACTACATCCACAGCCTTTCCCTCATCCTCTAGGTGGGTCACCTGGTCATAGAAGGAGATGAGGTTGGTCAAAAGAACCTGCCTTTCATGAATCCATGCTTGCTAGGCCTGATTCCCTGGTTGTCCTATGCATGCTGTGTGATCACATTCAAGATGTGATCTACTCTATGACCTTCCCTGATACCGAGGTCACGTTGACAGGCCTGTAGTACTCAGTCATCCTTCTGACCCTTTTTTTAAATGAGTGTCACATTAGCAAGCCTCCAGTCATTTAGGACCTCCCCAGTTGACCAGGACTGCTGATAAACGATGGAAAGTAGCTCCCTCAGTACCACCAAGTAGATCCCATCTGGCCCCACAGATTTAAGATTTGTGACAATCTAGGCAGAGTATCACACCACTAATTGTTTGCTCCTGAATTGTGAGGGATTTATTTTGCTCCCCATTCCAGTCTTCCAGCTCATCCTTGCCTCCTCTCAGCTGTTACCTTGTAACTAGCTGTGCCAGTGCTTCTAGATCATTTCACAGCTAAGTTGTGCAGGTTAACCTAAATGGCTCTGCCAGGCAGTGAGAAAGCCTGGGCGAATCAATACCATCAGTATATTATTGAGCTAAGGAAGAGGATGCACCCAGAAGGCACTGAACTCCAGGAAAATTCGGACAGAAGTTTTTGATCCTTACTATCAGCTGAAATTTTTTCTGATGGGATCAGTGTTGCTAGCTGAAGGCAGTGATTAATTACTGCTTGGGGCAAGCTGTTTCCATTTATCAGCTTTGAGGATGTAGGTGGGAGTAATCTATACCTTCTTATCAGCAGTCTTCTTCATCAGTGATGTTGGCTTATTCATGGGGTTATGCTGTCATTGATGACCAGTTGTTTCATGCTACGGCTACCTCTGGGGATAAGCAATCACCACGAAGCAACATATTACTACTGAGGCTACAAATGCAGGGACATTTACAGCGATGAATTTACTGTACAGAATTACCTAGCGATGACCAGTTGGCATTGTCACATCCACATTCCTCCCAAACTTTCATTCCCCCCAAATTTCATCCTCCTCTCATATGTCCTCCTCCCTTTCCTGAGTTTCAGTAACCTCAGCTTTTCTCTCTGACAGACTGCTGTCTTATCTATCCTTCCCAGATACTTTCCCACTCATGTCTGCCCTAAAGTTAACAGTGCTGCCATCTTTCCATGTCCCACCAAGCAGACGAGGAGATAGACCTTTAGGCAAGCTGTTGCCATCACTTTGCAGAGTGAAGTCAACAGGATGGCTGGGCCAGGCAGACTTCAGTGGGGGGCCAGTGCAGACTGCTGTGTGTTAGGGAGTTGAGGACACCAAAGACATTTCATGGGCAGTAATTAGACCAAGACTTATGTCTCCTGGCTCCAATTCAAAGTACACCTTGGATAAATGCAGTGTAGCCAAAGCCAGCACTGTGGGAATCATCAAGACTTGTGGCCATAAGGAGTTTGGAGAAGCACAGTTATAAAGCAGCTTGAATTCATTTGTCTATAATGGTGTGCTTCTCTATCTGACATGCTCTGAGAACGTCTGCCAAAATAGTGTTTAATATTTGATCCTAATCTTCACTCCTCAAGAAGCTAGACTGCAGAACTTTTTAAACAAATTCTGTTTAAGAATCAAGAATCTCCTGTCTATATATTTGCCACTTCTAGAAAATGTTCAGAAGAGATAAAACTTCATTCCCATAGCTAGTAAAACATTCAAAAACCATAATTTACATAAAATCCTGTTCAAAAGCCACTGGAGTGCCCATGATCATTATTTTCTCAATTTGTTATTGCTGTGCAATCACTCCTAGCTGTGTGTGCTTTGAAGAAATGGATAAACTTTGTCTTCCAAAACCCTAAAGAAAATTGCTTTGGACATGGTTATGAATTCTTCCCATGCAGTCCTCATGTGCTTCTCAGAGATGTCTTAGTTGGACATGAGTGCTGCCAATGCTGAAAAGAAAGTTAGGTTTTGGCACTGTTGGATACATTTTCTGGTGAAGCTCTTTCAGACCAGCACTATAAAGACAATATCACTCCGATGTTTGATGTTCGGCCACTTGCTTATTTAATTCACTGAGGAACATACCTGTTTTCTTCAATTTCCCTGAGAAGTGTTATGAACACTTAAGATTTTTAATAAATGTCTAAAGATATGTATGTCATCTAATCAAATCCATCTCTGTTGCTACATCATTCTCTTACATGCTTTTAGTTTCGACCTTTCTGTCTTTAATTCTTACTTCTCACTCCAGAATTCAAAAGTCTGCTTCTAAAAACAGATTTGTTACGGATTCCTTCTTCTTACTGCCTATGTTTTGAATTAAATTTATTCATTCCAGTTCTGTCAATAAACAGTTCTTTACTGTTTATCTTCTCTGTCTAAACTGGTTACAGTGATTCAAATGGAGACAGTGTCTTTAATGTGATTCTGACACAATTTTCTTAGTCAAGATGCAACACAAACCAGGCTTCTCTATTTAATTTTACCTCTCTGCATATGCAGAGTACAGCATCTATGTAGTGGTCTCAAACTCAAGCAATAAAGTCAGTGAGTCTATAGTGAAGAATATATTACTTTCTAAATATTCATACTGAATCATTGTGAAAGAATGGACCGGGTTGCTGTAGCTCATACTGTAATGAGGAAATAAATGACTGAGAAAAGGTTGCACTGCCTTTCACACAAGGCTTCATTTCTAACAGGAGAAGTTCAATCAGGTATCGCCAGGTAGAAGATCACTGATGTATTCCCAACTGCGACAGTGTGAGGCTTTCAAATATTTTCTTGTTCCTTAGGTAATGAAATCCAGACCAATCAAGGCATGAGAGGAACTCACCCACCAACAAGTAGTTCACTGCTAAAACTTGGATCTTAGGTCTTGCTTTACTTTGGGCATCCAAGATCTTCAACAACAGCCTCCCAGATTCAGCTGCATGATCTGAAGATCTTGCAGCTGAATTTGGGAGGCTGTTGTTGAAGATCTTGGATGCCTCTTGACATTAGGAATATGGTGTGAAGAATAAAAGGAATCCTCAGGCTTCTTTGTTGAAACTACTCTAATTTGTTTAAGTAAACAGCTATAAAACCATGATGGGGACCAAAGAGAAAGGGAGAGGAAAACTGACTGTGAAGTCTGTTGGTAAAGAAATGAAAAAAGAAACAAGTCCATTTTTCTTGTGATGTTACTTACGCAAGTGGAATAGCTCCATTATAAAAAGCTGAGAAAAAATGCACCTCATATGAAGAAATAGCTTACCTGTCTAGGATGTGGGAACCGTTAACAAAATTTTCCATGTTTCAGATGATGTCACTACCAGACATCCTATGGTATGCTGTTGAACTATTATCCTGACAAAATCTATTTCTTGCATGTCAGATGGAGTTTGGTTAAAAATGCATGAAGAAAAAAAAATGATAAATCTTTTGTCTGATAATTTTTTTTCAATTAAAAAAAAAATATTTCAGTGTAACATCCCAGAGCAACTTTATTTACTATGAAAAGATCAGACCAGACAGTGCCACTGCCAATCTCCTCGGCTCTCTGTCTTGTGTTCAAATTATACCATTATAAGTTAAAAAGGATATATGACCTTGTACTCTGTAGAATGCCTGAAATGCATCTAACATCTCTATCAAAAGGATATGAATTGTTTGCAGACTATAAATATTTTTTACTTCATCGTGATTTTTAACTGTCTAGAACAGTCAAAGTATTCCAGATAAAACTGGACCCTGGGTACTCTTTCTAGATGATAGCATAATCAAACCTCTTCCTTTTTAAATGTCATTCTAGAAGAAATAATAACTCTTCTGATATTTCTTCTTTGTTATCCCTTTCTTTCCTGCACATGGTCATCCAATGCTTTCACAAAATGAGAACAGTGAGCCATATCTTTTTCATCTGAAAACATCCAGAAGCCAAGATTACGTGTGGAATACAAAATTTCATGATGAAAATGCATTCATTTTTATAAAAATTTAGAGAAGAAAATCCATTACAGGGATCTTATATATTTAAAGTACAGATATCTATCTGATTATTAAATCCCATGTTCATATATTTTATAATTATGACTAGCTGTGCATATATACTTGTCTTGTTTCAGTCACTTATGTTGTGAGAGGTTGTACTCTCCATTTTACATTCACTGAAATTTCAGATAATTCATTTTACATTGAACTCTGCCCACACTGTTTTATCGAAATGACATGCTGAAAATTATTCCGATATATAATTTGGAGAGGAAAATGGATTTCTTGAATGAAAAGAATTACAGTGGCAAAGAACAGCAAGCCATTTTTAAAATGAAATAATAAAAATTCACGAAGTTACTTCTTTATGAATCATAGAATTCTAGAATCCTAGAATCATAAAATGGTTTGGGTTGGAAGGGACCTTTAAGATCATCTAGTTCCAACCCCCTTGCTATGGACAGGGACACCTCCAACTAGACCAGATTGCTCAAAGCCCCATCCAGGCTTCCAGGGAGGGGGCATTCACAGCCTCACTGGGCAATTTGTTCAAGTGTCTCACCACCCTCAGAGTAAAGAATTTCTTCCTAATTTCTAGTCTAAATCTACCCTCTTCCAGTTTAAAACTGTTTCTCCTTGTCTGTCACTATCAGTTTCCATAATGAACCTTCTTAAAAATTCAGTTTCTTTAAAATTCAGGTTTTTAATGTCTCTGAGAAACAGAAGATTTAACAAATCTTACAGAAATTTTGTTATTGTTTTATTGTTCCTCATAGAACTGGCAGAGGATAATTCTGTTCACATTAGAAGGAATCAGAAATACAATATGAACTTAGAAGTGCCCTCTATTCTTTTTCTCTTCTCTCCTTCCCCTCTACTTTCCCATTTTCCCTTTTCCCTACTCTCCCTGCCTCCCTAGTTCTTTTTCCCCTTCCTACTTTTCCATTTACCCTTTCCCTTTTCCTGTTTCTCTTCTTTTATCCCTTCACCCTTCTGGTTTTGTTTTTTTTTCCTACTCCCCTTCCCACCACCTCACTCTCTGGAGAAGTTTTGACCAAATCTGTACTTTATGTCAGGAGAACTAAAAACAGATTTTCTGATTCAGTTATCCCTAAAGCTTGTGAAATATTCAAATTCAACCCAAACCCATATAATGCCATAGACATTTCTATACCATATCACAGAAACTTCATCTTGACTGTATCTCAAGATGTACATTCTTTCTGCAGGAGGTGATCCAAGATTGCCAGCAGTTACTATGCAAAGTACATTTAGCTCTCAGGTCTCTCGCTGTTGAGTGATTTCTGAATGTCTATTTACTGTACAGTCTGAATAAACAGGATTAAAACTATGGGTTGTTTGCACACTCTTTAATTCTCACTTGTAATTTATTAGTGCTGCCGAGTGTTTTCCTTAAGCTAGAAATATTTTTTTCCTTCCTGGACAAACGATGTTATTTTTATGCACAGTAAATAGAAAACAGCAGATATTACACCAGTGTGAATGGAAAAATTGTTACAAGTAGAAGCCATTCTCCAAATATCTTTGAGAACAAAGCATTCATTCACACAGCAAGGAAAGATAATAATGGTCTTTTGATGCTTTCTAGGCTTTGACCCGAGAAGGCAAAGTGGAATTACATGATGAGTAAAACAGCTTCAGGGCGACTGTCTTGTCAGTCTTGTCAAACACCACGCTGATGCTTATTCAGCTCCCTACAAGACTTTTCCACTCATTGCAGTCCAAAAGGCTAATAATAAAAAGGGTAACTTGAACAGTTTCCCCAGTATCCTTTTGACCTCTGTACTGAAGTCGACAACCACTGAGCAGATTTCTTTTATTCACAGATTTTTCCAGAAATTATTTTTTCCTGGCACTCGTATGGGGTGAAGTTGAAGAAAGAGGCTGTGGGGGTGGAATTTTAATCTTTAAGCTTACTAATTTTTCAAAGTGCCTTCAGATTTCCACAGCTTGAAAATATCCTTAAGCAACAGTAATTTGTAGGATCTTATCCTTATTTCAGATGAATATCTTTTCACAACCATTCACATGATTCTGCTTATAGTAATGAATTAAAAAGGAAGAAAATATTAGCAATTAAAATCACATGCACCATCAAGCTTCTAGTCAAGCAAGTAGCAGAAGTAAATTAGACAACCTATATCTAAATTTGATAATAACTACACGAGCTGAAGTATTTCTTTTACCTTAAAATTCAAAATCATAATTCTAAAAAAAAGACGAAGTGTAGTCAGTTGCATTATGGTTTTTTATATGATCCCTAAATATGAGTGATACATATATATATTTAAAATCTAATGATGCACCAACTCTTACTTCAGACATTTTAAAAGAGCATGTTATGTAATGCATTTGAAAATGTGGCAACTGATCTTAATGCATAAATGAGGAAGAACAGGCAAGGAGGTCCTTGCTTTCCTGGTATCCTGGCTTTCTCACTTGTTAGGCTATATCTGCTGTCCCGCAAATGACTGCAGCTAGTGACTACTGGCAGTTCAAANTTTTTATGAATTTCCCCACTCTCTGGTTTAGTAGTCTCCCTTTGGCAGAAATTGAAGTTACGTGATGTTGGTCTCCCAAGCCACATCCCCTTTGAGCAGAGATTTTAGCACCCTTATCTCTTCCAAACCTTGCAGCTGAGTTACCTTTTCACCACTGCATAGAACAGAGCCGGGCTATCCAAGAAGCTCCCCAGTCCATCACTTTTATTTTCACACCTGCTTCTCTGCAGATCCCTGCCCTCCTTTCCTCACAGTTTCCCAGCTTTTGAGCAGAGAGGCAATATTTCCCTTTCCTGTTTCTCGGTTCAGCTCCCATTGCAGGGCCAATTACCTCTGCACAATTGTTATTCCAGCTCTCTCCTGGTTACCTGGTCCAACAATTTCTTGAGCCACATTAGTCATTCCTTTCGAATTCAGGGTCTGCTCTGTACACTGTGTTTTCTCATGCTGAACTCAGTTGTTCTATATAAAATATCATAAGCGAGAGATGCTAGAAAATACACCAACTGCCTAAGTTATCCCCTGCTCTGCATGGGAAAGGCTACATAGGAATCATATGGGGAACCCTATTTGCACAATTAGCAAGTCTGATTTTCGATCCTGACTACAGATAATTTTGTGCCTACTTAAAGTCTGGTGCGGTATGATGCGCAATGACAAGTCATTGCAGGCCTGAATATTGAAATAACAGCACATCTGTGCTGCATTAGAGTTGTAAGAGTTTGTCTTTCCAAAAAAAGGGTAGAAAGGGTACACAAATACATGAATATGATTTATTCTGGGAAAAGATAAGGTGAAAACAATACTATGAAATACATTTGCTTTCCTTTCTGCCAAAGCAAATTTTTCTCCTATGCTAAAGCCAAGTTCTCAGAATAGGCTGAGCCCCCAGAAGCTTCTTCTGGGACACTTGGTGGTAGATTTTCAAACAGTTAAAAACTTCTTAAATAGAGGACATACTGCAGTTTCCTTCCCCCTCCCCCCTCTGTAACTCTCACAAAACATCTGTCTTTGCATTCTGGTATCTAAACACTGTTTCAAAAATAAAATAAAATAAAATAAAATAAAATAAAATAAAATAAAATAAAATAAAATAAAATAAAATAAGTAAAAATCAAGACCAAAACAAACAAACCATAACTGAAGAATTAACTACCATATGCATAATGTCTGTAAGTGAACAATTAATTGGTCTATGCATATAAGCTATGCCATTATACAAGTAAATTACAATGAAAGTTTTATACTCCTTCAGGTATTTATTTTTTATTTTTGCAGATAATGGTTAGTATGTTCTGAATTCTACTTACTAAATTCTACTTAGATAGTGATGCATTCATTCCTTCTCTCAGGTGCATCCTGAGAGAAATCACATCTCTCTCAGTTGTTTCCATTTGCAAATAAACAAAATTCTAAGATCTGTTAGGTTGATTTAAAGACCTTCTGATTTCCCATAGCATGCAAAAGTTTGCCATCAGAGAAAATTATTCCCTACATTTATTTTTTAGAGGGAAATTTTAAAAAAATAACATTTTTTTAACTGACTTATTTGGCACTGAATCAGAAACTGTTATGTTTTTGCAGACAACCAGAATTTTCCTGAAGAATGATCTAAAAGAAAAATATTCCAATCTTTTTACACCTTTTACTCAAGTGCTTCCACAAATGAAAAGAAAATCATTCTATTTGGTAGGCTGATTAAAGAAAATACACATCACTGAAAATGTTTGAAAGGCTTAAGGGAATAATAATTATCTAACTATACCTGCATTTTAGCTTTGGTGTCACAATTATTCTAAGTATGAAGAGTAAAGCACTGACTACATAGACATTCTCAACATTTCAACCAGTGGAGATATAGTTGTAAAAATCCAGCAGTTTAAGAAGGAAATGCTCACAATGTACATTATAAGCAGAAGAAACCACCTCCACTCTGAACCCAGAGGAAGCCACAGCTCTGGCTCTATATTTTAGTAATGTTACCATGCTAGCCTTGATCACAAGCTTTTTTACAAAGCTTGGAGCACAG
>JACDJE010000550.1:416997-453190 GCA_016647715.1 Pavo muticus
GAAGGAAGGAAGGAAGGAAGGAAGGAAGGAAGGAAGGAAGGAAGGAAGGAAGGAAGGAAGGAAGGAAGGAAGGAAGGAAGGAAGGAAGGAAGGAAATAATCTTAATTTTGGAAGCCATCTGGGAAGGATTTTGGTTTATGTAAACTAGCCCTCTTTTAAACAACATCACTAATATCCCAATATTTGTTTAAAAAGAAATCATTTTCAGATTTGTTTCATGTTTATTAAAGTCTAAGTGTCTTAGTACTTGATGTTTGTTATCCAAATATCAAGTTTGGCAAAATGTTGACCAAAAAATTGTTGAATACTAGATAACATTGATTTTAATTTTTTTAGTACTAATGAGCACTGATTTTTCTCTTGTATACATTGTTAAGACCAATTGTATTTCTGCATTTACATGTTCCTTGACACTGCTTCTCATTTTGGTGTCACTATGTGATTCTATACATGTCCATATCCAATACATCTACTTAGGTGTAAGTATAAGTAAGTTTGTAATTGTAAGTAAATATACAAGAATAATTATCAACATCAGCTAAACAATTCTGAAAAGTCTCAGCAACACCCAAACGCACATATGTACAAACATCCACATCAGCACCACAGTTAGTGAGAATTTCCCATGCTGCATGTGTAGCTGTACCCTTTGATGTATGAGAGAGTATCACACTGTGTTTTAATATGTATGATGGAAAACATAAGTCAGCATGTTGTATTGCTATGAGAGAAAGGTAAAATATAATGAAACTTAACGTACCAGCACATATAATGCATTTGTTGGCTATGATGAACAAGGATCAAATCCTATACAGAAATACCTTACGATATCTACACTTAAGATTAGGCAGCTAAACCATATTTCCAACATATGGAGGAGATCCAAAAATCACAAAAATCAATTTCTTGAATAATCAGACTACAAATAAAATCTTACACAGTGATGAATTTTGTTGCCTTATTCCAAAGTGACTAATCAGATCTTGCTCGGAACTTTGCCACCAAGTCCACTTCTATTTTTTATCTAAGTCAGTATTTGATCTCAAGTTTCCAGAGATAACCAACATATCCAGAAATATGCTAATTCCAGTTCTTATCTTGTACACAGCAAGCATATGTCCCTTTTCCTTCAAAATATAAGCTGTCTTCTAAAAGATTACTGTAAGAAACTGTAAAGAAAAAGAATACTAACAGAGACATACTCATTTAAAGACATTCATTTAAGCTCTTGGTTTGGCTCTTTCTCCTGGAAAGGCCACAAGAAGAAAATGAGGCTTTTTGTCAGTCAGTCTCCTGCTGGCTTCACATCAAGATAAATTTTGATTGACTGTTTTCTAAAAAGATGTACATACATCTTATTCTCATTGAAAATTTTGTTGTCTGAAAAGATACTTATGTTTCTGTACACAAGAAAGGAGATATTTGATCTAGCATCTTGGCTTGGTTAAGACACAGTGTACCTGCCAACTATCCCTGGATTTCTTTTATAAATATTTCTTTACATTTCAGATCTTCAGGAGAGTAAAGATTTGTTACTCTGTGCAAGTATGGAACCCAGGAAAATGGGCATACCACTGCGGCTGAATCTAAGGATACAACAGCAATGACAAAACAAATGTATAGACCCTCACAAAGTATGGTACTGTTGTTTTTGTTTATTGTAAAAAAGTAAACACAATGGCAGTGTAACTTCTTATTATTTAATTTTAATTTAATTATTTAAGAAGATAACTTATTACTGTTTCCATGAAATCAAGTCCTTGCATGGTATTTACTTACCTTTTACTCATCAAGCTGGTACTTAACAAAAAATGGCTTTGAGTCGTGTGGCATATTTTTGTGAGTAATATTTGGTTATCATACCACACACCTCCACACTTAGATGAATACAAACAGCACAGGCAGCACTTCACATTCCTGATTATCACATCAAGGTGCTGACAACTCTGCAAGGATCCTAACAGTCAATTTGTCTGATGTCAGATAAGATTAACCCTGGGCCACACCACCCAAAGACAACTCACAAGCAATTTTAACTAGTGGCCAAAGAATGCTCTCAGCAAAGCAGTATGTGTATATTGAGGGTTTATCTGTAACATCACCTTAATGTACGTATATGAAGTAACCCACTGATCAATTTGAGTTATGTCTCCTGAACCACAGCTGTCACAGCTTAGACCTGCAAAATCTCGATATCATAAGTAGAGGATATTTACCGGTTTTGTACTTTAGAACATCTGCTGACTGCAGGACACAGCTTCTGATGTTTCTGTGATCGTTTCTGCACTATAGAAGAGCAAGGGACCTGATTTTAGTTCTATTCATTCAGAGCCCCTTTGCCTTTCAGCCTGATCTTGCTGATAAAGTAGCTTTGTTGGTTTCCTTCTATCTGAAAAAAGGCTCTAACTATTCTTGGTGTCTACTGAAGCAAAATCAAATCCTTCCACTATCTACCAAAATCTTGTGCGAGACTTAGCTAATAAATTGTTCCTTGCTTTCAAAACAAAAGACTTTCATCATACTGTAACACAAAATCTTACGCAACAGGAGAAAAGCTGAACTTCTGGTAGTCAGTCAAGATGCTGCCATGCTCAGAAGACTGTTTTGCCTAAAAGTGTAGGCAGAATAGTATTGAAAAAACAGGAGAAAGTCATTTCATACCAACAAAAAAAGACCAGGCTTGCAATAGCTGGAGGTGCTTGAGCCATGTCTTTAACATGTCTAAATAGCCAAAATCCTGCACTCCAGTGCCTGCCTAGATCCTTTCATGCTTCTATGATAAATTTTATGGAGGCTGTCCAACCTACAAGGAGCCTTACCTTAGATGTTCTCTCACCTTTTCAAGAAGAGGAAGATGCCATGAAAAACACTGATCTCACTCTTTGCGCTTCTTTACTTTAGCTAAATTTAGATAAGCTATCTCACTACTACATGACACAAACATCCACCTTAGTTCACATAGTAACAAGCTAACAGAAGCTTAAGTTTGAAAAAAATTTTCCTAGTTCATTTAGTTTTGTTCCTTTGAGCTTGTAATGATATAAAAGCACATGAAGTATCTTGTTAAGATTTGTTATACAACAGAAGTATTAAACAGAATTCATTTCTCCAGGATATAAGTATATAAAACTAACGTTAGCTGTTCACTAAAGATTCAGGCTCTGGTGAATGTTCACAACTGGTTTCTTGCTAGCCGCAAGACTTGTCAGTATAAAGAGCAAATCAGAAACAATACCCATTATCTTCCAGGAATTTGTCACTAAACTGACTACTTATTATTTGATAGCCTTTTTCTCTCTTTTAAATTAGACATATTATTGACTTGTAGAATTCATTGATCGTTAATATTTGGAAAGTGTGAAGTTATTAATAATTATCACTGTTAATTATTATTAATCTGGGGAGACTAAAGTAAACACTTCAGGATATTTCTAAATGTGTTTAGATCATATGATAAGAGTAATATTTGCGTATACATGTAGTAGGAAAAAAAAGAATATTCTTCGTGCTTCATGGTATAAACAGATCACTGCCTGGGATCAGAAAGATATGTCACTCAAATGAATAAGTTGCACAGTTTGAGCACTTTGTTTTTTATGCATTTCCTTGATAACTCCAGAATGGCTTTGTTAGAGGTTTACACCAGAAGAGAATGAATTATCTATTCAAAGATTTTTCTGGCA
Organism: Pavo muticus; assembly: GCA_016647715.1. Taxonomy (NCBI): domain Eukaryota; kingdom Metazoa; phylum Chordata; class Aves; order Galliformes; family Phasianidae; genus Pavo; species Pavo muticus. The sequence continues at coordinate 420,681 of JACDJE010000550.1, forward strand.
GAGCAGTTCTGAAGAAGTGATGAAACTGTGAGATTGACTCCTGGAGCTCCATAGCAGGGGCACACACCCAAGCGCTATAGGTTGATTACATAAAATGCATGACAGTAATTGCTGTGTATCCAAGAATGACTGTCAAAAGAATACTTTGAAGTAATTTTCTTGCAGCATTAGGAAGACTGCAGCAGAGAGGCTGAAATCACAAAAACTATTCTCAAGCTTTCTCAGCTCTGTGAAGTACAGCAACTAAGTTGTATTTCCCCTAATCTTTGGAAAAGTTAGGAAATATAAACCTTAATAGTTTGACATTTAGCACAAAAAAATATATACGATGTGCTTTTATAAGTACTGTCTGCTCCCAAAGTCATGAATTTAAAAGCTATAATACTAAATTCAGACCATGAATAGCTTTGGTTTAAGGGTAAAGCCTGGGATATGATGATTCTGAGTCATCTGTAAGACTAAATTATTAAGGACTTGCTTTGTGCTTTGGGCAAAGATATAAGAACTGAATAAAACATATGTGCTTCCCACACTAAAAAGAATTGCATGGCTCATGTTCTGTAGAAAGGTCTATTTGCCAGTCAAGAAAAAGGAAGAAGGAGAACTGTGGATGTCAGCAATAAATAAGTAAGACTGAGGACTTGATTAATAATTCTACAGGTGAGTGAGAGGTGATTTTTCTGCCAAGTCTTGATATCAGAAAGTGATTCTCCTGCAGGAGTTATGTTCACAGCACATGGACATTGAGGAAGTACCACCATGTAAGAAGGACTGTTACAGAATCCACAAGTGAGCCTACAGAAGACACTGTCCCTGTATGAAGTATCTGATTCCTTCCTTGGCCACCTTTAGCTTGTTGCAGAGTATGGTATAAATCAGATTTCTTTGTTCAAGAGTTAGCATGTTTTGCCTTTTTTTCTTGGCCTACTGATATGAAGGCAACTGAACAGTAAAAAACAAAAGTTTTGGTGTCAGCAGGATTCAAGCACAACACTAATTTGGAAGGATATATTTTTTTTAAGTGATAACCACATCCTGCAATGTGCAAAAAAGCCTTGTCTTATTATTAAAGCCAAATAAAAACTTGCGATTTTGTGCGGATCAAAAGTTGATCCCGATCAATCATTATTTTTGATCCAGATACCCGTTGTCAAATACAGTGGGCAAATTTCTTAATTTTCATTTTCATTTTTTTCTTTATTATATTCTACATAAGCACCAAATGTGTAAAATTACAGAGTCATAGAATGGTTTTGATTGGAAAGGATATTAAAAATCATCTAGTTCCAACTCCTCCACTAGATGAACTTCCCTAAAGCCCCATACAACTTTGCCTTCAACACTTTCAGGAAGGGGCATATGCACAGATTCTCTGGGGAACCTGTTTCAGGGCTTGACCACTCTCTGAGTAAATAATTTCATCCTGCTATCTAGTCTGAATCTCCCCTCTTTTAGTCTAAAGCCGTTGCCAAACTTACTCTATCACTACATTCCCTGAAAGAGTTCTTCTCTAGCTTTCCTGCAGACCACTTATAGCTACTCAAACAGTGCTACAAAGTCTCCACAGAACCTTCTCTTCTCCAGGCAGTTCCCCACCTCTCTCAGCTTGTCTTCACAAGACAGATGGTCCAGCCCTGTAAGTATCCTCATGACCGTCGTCTGGACCTGCTCCAACAGTCCATGAATTTCTTGTACTGCAGGTGCCAGAGCTGAATACAGCACTCCTGGTGGGGTTTCATGTGAGCCGAGTACTCAGCTCATGATACAGTTGATCTTCTGGGCTGCAAATGCACAGTTCTGACCTATGCTGGGTTTCTGCTCTCAGTCCATTCTTGGCCTAGCCTATTTTGCTTTTGAGATTGCCCTCATCCATGCCCAGGACCTTTCACCTGACCTTGAAGAACTTCATGAAGGTCATGGTGATCCAATTCTCACGCCTGTCAAGATCTCTCTGGATGGCATCCCTTCTCACTAGTTGGCCGCACCACACTGCTTAGTGTCATCAGACAACTTGCTGAGAATGTACTCAATCCCACTGTTCATGTCACTGAAAAAAAATTAAATAATACCAGTTCCATTACCAGCCCCTGAGGAATGCTACTCATCACTGGTCTCCACCTGGACATTGAGGCATTGATCACAACTCTCTGAGTGTGACCTGTCAATTTCTTATTTATGGAGCAGTCCATCTATCAAATCTATGTCTCTCCACTTTAAAGACAAGGTTTTCATGTTGAACAGCATCAAACACTTTGCACAAGTTTAGATAGGTAGATCTTTCTGTGTTCTTTCCTTCTCCATCACCATTTTAACCCTATCATTGTCCATCAAATTTATGAGCCACGATTTGCCCTCAGTGAGGTCATGTTGACTGTCACCAATCACTTCTTTATTTTCCATGTACTTTAGCATAATCTCCAGGAGGACCTGCTTCATGATTTTTCCAGGTACACATGTGAGATTGACTGTCCTGTTGTTTTCCAACTCCTTCTTTATTCCTTTTATTTAAAAGGGGGGCTAGAAGAAGAACAGAAAGTACGTAACACTCTTCAATCTATTTCCATATCATCACTCCTTCCTATGAAACACACAGTGCAGTGATAATTTAAAGAATTAATTACTTTTGAAACCTCTTTTCATCGTTACCCCAGGAGCTGACATAATATGACACAATTAATTACTGAAGATCACTGGAAATGAATAGTGACCACAGACTTATGGATAAGATCTGTCTTGGTTAGGCAAACTGGTAGGATCTGAATGTGGAAGACTCCATGAATGCATGAAAAAAAAAAAAAAAGACTTCAACACCATTCAGATCCATTTGGTTTTCTCCAGAGGGTGATGTGAATTATACAAGCAGAAGATGAAAATAACCCTGTTATTATGTCAGAAAGAACAGGTTGAGAAGCAGTCCAGCTTTCATAGGAGTGGTGTCATACAGTAGCATTACAGGTTACCAGCCAGCACAGGCAGTGGAGACAGTTTGCTGAATCATGTGAAAATCCATACATTCATGCTGATTACTCATTGACTTACTATTTGTGTCTCCAAATACAAAGAGAGTCAATCTAGTGACATAAAAATGATGAGAAAGGTACTGAGATGTAAAGATTTGTCAAGTATTTAAAATAAACATGAAAAGTAAGCATAATGCAATAGGAATCATCATACATACCTTTACAGTAGTAAGCTTGAAGGACTGTATAAACTTGCAAAAATAGCACAGTCCCACCTTGAACACCTACTAGTTTAATGACAATATAAAAACCCCAAGGGTGGAAGGTCATAGATTTAGAAGTATAGATAGCTTCATTTATGCTTTACTGCAGATAGGTAAAACTCACATTTAACACTAGAATAGCTATGACTACAAAGCCTGTGCTGTGAGAGATCCACTGGTGAAAGTGCAAAATTGTAAAAGAAAAATAAATTAGAGCAACCATAACAACAACAAAAAGTATTTAATAAATACCATTTAAATCACATTTTCTATTTGGTTATTTATTTGTTTAAAACAAAATAAAATGAAACATTACTTTGTAATGAGGTACCAGCTGTTTCATTGGGAAACAGGCTATTTTCAAGGAAATCATGTTTCTGAAAACAACAAATATAGGGCTTGTTAAAAATCTAGACTAATTCATTAATTTTGCTTTCAAGAAAATGTTCTCATGCCTCCATAAAAGAAGCATAGCATGCTAGCAAAAAAAAAATGAAATTTCATCTAGAGTTGACCTTCTTCACTCCTAAATCTTCACACCAGGTCCAAGAACAAGAGAGAGTGTTGCTTCCAAGTGGGCCTATTTCCTTGCTAAATTCCAGTAGTTTCTCCACCCTAAACCAAATCAGCTCACACACTATGGCTTAATCCAGTCAAGTAGCTCACCTTGTAATAAATTTAATGATTAGCTGGTGGATTAGATTCCTGTGTGACACTGTATCAAAAGCTTTTCTAAAATCCAGGTAAAATATGCCTGTAGCTTTCCCTCTGTCAAGCCTTTCAGATACTTACTCAAACAGTTCTTTCAGATACTTTAAGCATGCCCACATTGTGTGAGCTTGAGCTGATTTATGTTTAATTAAGTCAAATGCGTCATGGAGAACCCACTGTGTTGCTTTTATTTTTTCTTTTTTTTCTGATGATGACTTTTATAATAGTTACTTAAGATTTCAAAGAATTAAAAACAAAACAACACGAACATCTCAGGAAAAGTGATTTTTATTATGGCTCCAAAAGACCTCAGCTCATCAAATGTAGCAAATTATCTTATCGCATTTATTCCCTGTTATTGAAGGGTAACACTATGCATATATTATCAAACCTTTTAAACCACACACTCCATTGAAAGATATGGTTATAATGCTGCCTGCACAGGCAGAAAAAAAGCACACTGTTAAATGTCCCATTTGGGCCCTCAACTAAATTAAATTAATGCCGGAGATGCTATGAAGAGTTATATCAGCTGAGAAATTTGGCTTCTACTTTATTGATAAAGCAATTGAAAAGATATTATGAGATGTATGAAGGAGCTGTACATTTCAGGCGCATTTCTCACTTTTTTAGTTGTTACAGCTCTAGTTTATCTGTTGCAAAGATAAGCAATGAAGGGCCATTTCATCTTGTAAGCTTCAAATCTTAAACTTCCGTTTTCCCAGTATATTTTGAAATGCACACAGAGAAATTCAGGACATGAGCTGGAGTTGTGTGAAGATACAATGACAAACTTTAACAGCTTGTGGTTGTTTTGCAGAGATCCTGCCTCTGAGTCTACTATCATGTATCCATGCATTACTCATAGCTATGGCAAGAATTGAATTTTTTTTATTAGCCAGATGCTGTTTTGCTCTCTAATACATCCACAGTTCATGGAACGAGTGAGGAGAAAAAGGTTGGGCCATAATTCTTACCTTTCTTTATAGTATAAAAGATCAAATCATTTCAATGTCCATAGAACTGCTTGATTCATATCCTTTACTTGGTATGACCTAGTTTATATCTGCAATCTCTCATTGTTAGGAGATCATGCCTTTTACAACCCTTTCCAATTTCTTTTGCCATCTCATCTTGTTCCCTTTTCTGAACAAGTTATCTCTGTCTAACTAATTCCTTTATTATATTCAATTTCAGGCAATAATGATTATCCTTTTACGGTAGTTCTATTGTCCTGGAAATACTCCACTTTTGGTAATTGCATTCTGTTGACATAAAATCCCTTCTGCAGCTTCAGTTGGATGCTGTATTCTCCTTCACTTCCTGTCCTAAAATGCCACGTCTTTTGCTGTGCGGATCTAAACAGCTACTCTGTTCTGCTCCACTGCTTTCTGCATTTAAGCGATTTGTACAGTCACATACTTGTATGCATGTACACAGGCACCCTGATTTGAAAAAAAAAATCAAGAATGCATTAGCTGCAATTGTAACGCAGGTTGCTGTATAAATAGAATATTGTAATTACTCTACCTTTCCCTGTTTCTGACCTATGAAACTTTCCGTCATATATTTAGAATATTTATCTGCATTCTTTGAGTATATTATCCTAGCAAAAGTTGTCTTTGTTATGCCTCTCAAATCCAAATGTGGACAAATTAGTTTTTTCCTTACCTGACGTCCTTGTTTCTTACAGCTTTTTGCCTCCAACAGCTATATTTTTTTCACTTCATATTATTTATTTTTACACTTTGAAGGCAGCATTTGATTTCACTGTTTGGTAGGTCTTGTTTGTGTGTTTGTTTGCTTGTTGTTCAATTCTCTTACTATGTTATGCCTTTTCAAGTCCTCTCTACTAACTTCAACTGTTTTTTGAGTCACTTACTCTGAATATGCCACAAACTACTGGCTTCAGCTTTGCTTGCTCTCTCCCATTTTACAATCCACTTCTGTTTCAGCTGAACAAATAATGCACACAAATATGGATATCAGAGAGACATCTAACATTTGATGATTTTTTGCAGTTTTACATTCAGCTTTCAGATTTGCCACACTTCAATTGCTCTTTGAGATTGCATTCTCCTATAATCAGAATAGAAAAGGAAAAATGTTTCTTATAATTCCCCATTTACACAAACTGCTCCACCTGATATGGTCTGAATATCCACCTCCCTCAACCACTTTAAAGAAATGTTTATTTGAATGATTCCATTAATGAAAAAAAATGTATCGAACAACCCTTTTATTTAGTACGCATTTTACACCAACTTATTTTTTCCCTAGATTCAGACACAATTATTCAACATTAAGCTTATGAAATTGAAAAGGCACAGTTTTTCTGTTGTGCTCATGTGATTCATGTAAGGCCTGATTTCTGGAGGTTATAAGTACTGACAGTTATACCGATTTGAGAAACAGAGGTTTAGGGAATTAGTGCATAATTTTGAAACATCTGGATGTAAATTTATAAGTGCTATCCTGATGCTTAAATGCAAGACTGAAACTTCAAATGAGAGAAGCAAGAAGCAAATAAGACAGAAGGAAAAAGAAGAACTTGCCAATCTATTTCAGAACCATATTTGTAATTTTAGAAAAAAACAATTAATAAGTAACTTACAAGTAGACGATTACTTTGCCTACTCTAATACATATTAAAATTTGTTACATAGCTTGAATGAAAACATCTAGTTTATTAAGTGATTCAAATGAGCAACTCTGACATAAATAATTGCTATTTGTGATACTTTGCTGGTTGGCTTACGTATTTTTTTCATATTCTCTCAATGGAGTAAACAGAAAAACAGCGAAAAACAAATATCAAGCATTTTCATTTAGGCGCACATATTTTCTCATTCCAGTGATTAACGGCCATTCCCAAAACACTTGCTTAAGGCATCTGCCTAGCTTGAAGGAGATACTTCATGTTTTCTGCCTTTTTTTTTTTTTTTTTTAAGGATTGGGTGTATGTATTTATTTAATACAATAGTAGTTACAGAAACTCTTAAGACAGCACATGCTGAAAGAGAAAAAAGTCTTTAGCTACTAAATATTAAGTAGTTACAGAGTCATGTTGCCTCTGGGCATAATTTGAGATCACATTGAAAACTCCTTCTCAATGAACTAAAGGTTTAAAAAACACCAACAATTAGATTGCACTATGAAATGAATAAAGAAAAAGAATGACAAAATATTATGATGCTATTATACAATCTGATTACATGCCCTCTCTTTGAAAACTACTTTCCAACTGGTTGCTTCATCTCCAATAGGAAACAGCAGAAATAGAAAAGATACAGAGAAGTGTTGCAAGAATGACTAGAGTAAAAACAAGAGGTTTCATAGGCATCCCAATGTACAGTAGCATTGAGACTACACTCAAGTCTCCAGAAGTCTGCATATTAGAAAATATCATGGTTCGTGTATGAATTGTTTGAAGTGGAAGATACTAGTTGAAGATACTAGTTGGAATTGTACTGGATGACACTTGTAGGCTCTTTAAAACACAAGATTTGATTCTATTCTATTCTATTCCATTCCATTCCATTCTACTGTAGGATAGAGGTAGACTACTGTGCATGTTCTTTCAAAATTATTAAGTTCCTTTACTTAGCATCCCTGCAGTTTTCCCAGAGGGAGCAAGAAAGAAAATAATTACGCTTTAGTGACAGGGATAATTCTTCAGATGCTATTTGTTTGGTTGAAAGGGTGATTATCTGGATCATTTCTTAATTTAACTGAAGTAAACTTACCCAAGGTAGTACAGACATGAAACGAACCTTCCCTCAGTAAATGAATCTCAGACTTCACCTCTAATATAACACCGTTATCCTAATCTGGCATTCTGATGAGTAGAGGCCTCTAATCATGCCAATTTCTGCCACACGGTTCTTTGGTTTTCCAACGGGCTTAGAACAAGCCCAGTAGTTGCTACATCACAGACACTTGTCAATGATATCCACCTACTTTACCTCTCAGGTCTTGCACTTCTATCTAAATAGAGAGCAATACAGTGATGTTATCACATAGCAGATTTCCCCAGTTGCAGCACTGATCCTGTTAGCACTCTGCACTTAGCTAATGTACGTACAGCTATATTTATTTTGTTAATCACTTTCCTTGGAGATAGCCAATTTTCAAAGACGCACTTTCAGCTCATTAGTGATCCAATCAGCATTTGTAAGAATTCAGATCACGTACTTAGTTAACAGATATTTAAGTTATTATAATAATTACTTTAATCTCTCAAAAACAAGGAGCTGCTCACAATTTTGGGGGGTTTGTGTTATTTTGTATCAAGGGAACTATGCTCTGTTTCAAGTCTTTTCTTAGCAGTGCAGATGATGTTGTGAAATGACACATCTTCAGTAGGTTGTAGTTTTGGATGCAGTGAAATGCTAAATAAACTACTAATTCCTGTTCTCTTAAAAAGAACTGGTGAAAAAGAAAGGGATTTTATTAGATTTTAAACAGTGATTAAATAGTTCTTCGTTTTCCTCCCATGCACCATCTTATACAAAAAATGATTTCAAAAATAAAGAAAGAATTGAAATAACATGCAATTAACCAGGGGAATGTTTGAATTAAATATATATTTATATATATATTTATATATTCATTCATTTTTTCCTTCGTTTTTTCCACTCGTACAATCATAGAATCATAGAAACATAGAATGGCCTGGGTTGAAAAGGACCTCAAAGATCATCTAGTTTCAACCCCCCTGCCATGTGCAGGGTCACCAACCACTAGACCAGGCTGTCCAGAGCCACATCTAGCCTGGCCTTAAATGCATCCAGGGATGGGGCATCCACAACCACCTTGGGCAGCCTGTTCCAGTGCTTCACCACCCTCTGTGTGAAAAACTTCCTCCTAATATCTAACCTAAATCTCCCCCATCTTAGTTTAAAATCATTCCCTCTTGTTCTATCACTACCAACCCATGTAAACAGTTGTTCCCCCTCCTGTTTGTATGCTCCCTTCAAGGCCAGAATGAGGTCTCCCTGGAGCCTTCTCTTTTCCAAGCTAAACAAGCCCAGTTCCCTCAACCTTTCTTCATAGGAGAGGTGCTCCAGCCCTCTGATCATCTTAGTGGCCCTCCTTTGGACCTGTTCCAAGAGCTCTATGTCTTTCTTCTGCTGGGGTCCCCAGGTCTGGACGCAGTACTCCAGATGGGGCCTCACAAGAGCTGAGCAGAGGGGGACAATCACCTCCCTCTCCCTGCTGGCCACCCCTTTTTTAATGCAGCCCAGAACACAGTTGGCCTTCCAGGCTGCAAGTGCACACTGCTGGCTCATGTCCAGCTTGTCATACACCAGGACCCCCAAGTCCTCCTCCGCAGGGCTGTTCTCAAGGATATCTTCCCCCAGTTTGTAAAAATTCCTGGGATTCCAACAGCTTGCATTTGGCCTTGTTGAACCTCGTTAGTTTCACAGGGGCCCACTTCTCCAGCCTGTCCAGGTCCCTCGGCATGTCTTCCCTTCCCTCTAATGTATTGACTGCACTGCTCAGCTTGGTGTCATCTGCAAACTTGCTGAGGGTGCACTTGATTCCATCATCATCTATGTCATTGATGAAGATGTTGAAGAGCACTAGTCCCAAGACCAACCCTTGGGGATACCACTTGTGACCGGCCTCCACACAGACACAGAACTTTTGATCACAACCCTTTGGCTGTGACCAGCCAATCAGTTCTTAATGCACTGAACAATTCATCCTTCGAATCTGTACCTCTCCAATTTAGAGAGAAGGATGTGGTGAGGGACCATGTCAAAGGCTTTGCAGAAGTCCAGGTAGATGACATCCATTGCTCTTCCCCTGTCCACAGATGCCGTCACTTCATCATAGAAGGCCACCAGATAAATCATCATAAACATATCATAAACACATATATGTTGGATAACTAAAACAGATACCGATAGAGCTTCAAGTTCTGTAGTAGCAACACTCTGAAGCTTCTGTCCTACCACACAGAATTAACCTGCCTTATTTTTGAAGCAAAGCAAGCAACAAAAACATTCTCTTTACTTTGAGTGACAACAACCCTCTGGCTGGGATCATCCAACCAAATCCTTACCCAATGAATAGTCCACCCTTCAAACCATTATGTCTCCTATTTAGAGTTAAGGATGTCAAGGGTCTGCACAAGTCCAGATAGATAACATCAGTGGCCCTTCCTTTGTCCACCAGTACTGTCAATCCATCATAGAAGGCCACATATTGGTTAGGAATGATTGGTGAAACCCTGTTGAGTGAGTTGGATCACTTGCTCATTCCTCACATGCCTTAACATCTCTTCCAGGAGGTTCTGTCCTGTGATCTTCCCACACACAGACATGAAGTTCACCAACCTGTAGTTCCCCACGTCTTACTTTCTCCCTTTCTTAAAAAATGGGAGCAACATTTCCCTTTTTTCAGTCACCAGGGGCTTAGTCTGATAGCCACAACATTTCAGTGTTGTGATGGAGAGTGGCTTGGCAATCACGCCAGTCAGTTCCTTTAGTATCCTGGGATGCATGTCATCATGCCCCATAGACTTACACACATTCAGTTTCATGAGGCAGTCTCAGACTTGCTCTGCTCTGGCAGTGGGAGGGATTTTGCTAACCCAGCCCTCATCTAGACGTTCATGGATGTGAGGTTCGAGGATGTGAGAGACAGAAGCCTGGCTGCAAATGAAGACTGAGGCAAAGAACTCATTGATTACTTCAGCCTTCTTCATGTCTGCTGTAGCAGTTTTCCCTTCTCCTTTACCAGAGAGGATACACGTTCTTTGGCCTGTCTCTTCTAATGAATTTACCTGTAGAATCCTTTCTCATTATTTTTCTCAGCACTGGCCAAGTGTAGTTCCATCTGTGCTTTGGTTTTCTTGTTCCCATCTCTGAATGTCTAGACAGCATCCCTGTATTCTTAGGCAACACATTCTTCCTTCCACTGTCTGCACATTTCTCTCTTATCCCTCAGTTTGACCAGCAGGTCTTTGCCCAGTCATGCCAGTTTCCTGTCTCTTCTGCTTTTTCTCCTATACTGGGTGACAGAGAGCTCTTGTACTCTTGGAAAGGCGTCCTTAAAGAATTGCCAACTCTGCTCTAATCGTATGATCCTAAGGGCAACTTCCCAGGTGATTTCATCCATTAATTCCTTAAATAGCCTAAAGTTCACTCTCCTGAAGTTCAGAGTCCTGATTTTACTTTTTGCTAGACATATTACCTCAAGATCACAAACTCAACAGGGCACAATCACTACAGTCCAGACCGACTCTTTAAAGGTTACTCTTTAATGAGCACCTGCATCAAGAAATTATCCTCAATGGAATCCAGGAGTCTCCTGAATTGCTTGCAGCCCACCATATTGCTTTCCCAGCAGACATCCGGGCAACTGAATTTCTTATTAAGATGAGAGCCTGCAAATGCAACACTTCTGGTTGAACAAAGAAGGCCTCATCCACAGGCTTATCCTGGTCAGTAGGACACCCCGACCACCACATATACGTTACTGGCCTGGTCCCTGATTTTCACCCAACAGTTCTCAATCTACTTATGGCTGTTTCTCAGAGACAACTCTTTTCACTGTGGTCTTTCACCAGCAATAAGGAACTAGCAGCAAATATTCTCCCTCTTTAGCTATGATCTCACCAAACTCCAGAAAAAATAGGAGAAAATAAAGGGACATATAGCATGATGGTGTGCTCTCAAAGAAAAAAGTTATGGCTGGACAAGATGGAGCTTCGTGTTTTGCACGATGGCCAACCTTACCACAGTTTAGAGATTATAAGCAAAGATCATAGCTCAAGTATTCTTGTTATGCTACAGCAAGAATGAAATTGCTAGTCTAACCTTTAAAAACAAGACAAACCTCCCATCCCTTCTTTAAGGAAATGAACATTAGTTTGCATGACTATACAAAGAGATCTTTTGTATAACAGAGCCAACAAAATATGTTTTCAAAGTATCATTTGAATCTGCTTTAACAAGTTGTAAGATGCATTCTAGTACCAAAAATACATTTGTATGAAAAGACTATTTGAACTCATAGTAAGAAAAACGTATATGAGCAAAAGAGTTTATCAATACATAACAACTTCCAGTCATTTTTTACTTTAAAGTCTAATGGAAAGTGTTTTGGTTTTTCTTAAGACCAGAATTTAAAGGTAGAAATCCATGATAAAACATAGGACAACTGGAAGGAGGTCCAACAATTTCAGAAAGATAAAAAGCTGACAATATAGCTTTCAATGCACTGATTTTACTGTGTTAAGGTTTAAATGTTATGGTACAAGGTAGCATCACTGTCTGTATTCACATACTACTGATACAGCAGGACATTTTTGTTTTCTGACTTTCAAGTATTAGTGCAAAAAGTCTTCCTGTAAAATAAGCCATAAGTTTTAAGAAATACAAAGCTATAATTTTTTTTCTATATTAGCCAATGACACCAATTAAGATTATACTGAGGTTTTTAAACTGCATTTTCCATTACTTGTGACCTACAGGAATATTCTCTAAGGACAGAGTTTGGGGCTTATTTGTTTTCTTTATGAAAAAAAATTGTTTGGCTAAAATGTTATATCAGCTCTCCTAATACAAACATAAATATTATACTCTTTTTAGGCAAGTTTTAATATAATCTTGTTCCCGTAAATAAAGAATGCCATAAACTTACACTATCAAGCTCTCATTCAAAATGCCTGCTTGCACAGATTGAAAGAAAGAACAAATAAACAGTTAGTTTTTTAAAACTGTTGCACGTGTGTGTTGAAGCCAATGCTGTAAACTGTTTTGTGTTTTGGCTGCTAATATCTGTAGAAAAAGCTTTCCCTGTAGAAACAATCCAATGCCAGATACTTGACTTGACACCCTGTTGAGAGATTTCAAGAGGACTTTGCAAAATACCAACATAATTTAGAATATCAGAAATGACTATGGGGAGACTATAGAGGCAGAAATAAACCATTGTTGGGATTAGTTCTTTTGAAGATTTGAATAATCTTAAATACAATATTTGTATGGTGAATTCAGACCTCAGCAGTTGCATTATGCATATCAACCATAATTGCGGAGTATAACAACAATCACAGACATTTTTTCTTTGGCACATGTTGCTATTTTCTGGCTTATTTTGTCAACTTGAGTGCTCTGTAAAACACTGTGTATTCAAAGAAGAAAAAAAAATGAGCTGCAGTGTTGATTAGCATTCAGACCACCAAATTCTAGCAATCTCTTCCCCAGGTTACCACTGCTCAGAGTGCAAACCGTCTCATTATAGCAGCTGCGGTACCTTTGGTGGTACTGTCATTCACATTAGCAGGAAGTTTATATAATTCTTTCTTAATTCATGGTTATAATATTTCTTATTAAATTGTAAAATGCTATTTTAGATTTCACTCCTTTCTTCCTCAGAAACTGTATCTTATGTGATGGGAAAGTTTATGTGCTCCAGGAAATGCTTGTATTGTAGTGGGGCAGAAGGATGAATGTCCTGAAATACCAGAAATGTCAGAGAAGTGCAAATGAAATTAAATTCTACCTCTTTCTGTCTTAAAANAATTACGTGAAATTGTTAGTACTGTTACTAACTCTTTTCCTAATTAACGTACCTCAGAAAGTATCTAGGACACAGCCAGAAGATTTTAGGATGCTGCATTAGAAATTATACATCACTATATCAATGGAAGCTTAATTGACCTGAAGCTTTGTTGTTTCCTATCCTTTCCTACATTTAGTCTATTAACATATCAAGGGAAAGCTGGCTAGGGAGGACTAGTAGCTGAAGAGAGCTGCCAGAACATCTCATAACTTTCAGGTGTTTGTTTTCTCATTTAGGGGTTTATGTGATAAGACTGCATTGACAGTGGCTGCCTAGTATCTTGTCTAATATGCCATGTTTTGCTATGGTGTAGTGGGCAGAAATAATGAATGGATCTTATCTGTATTTCCTTTTGCATCATCCACTCTGGGATTTTGTATGTGAGTAAAGCAATGGTGTTTTTCCCCTTAGCAGCTGCTTCTTCACTCAGAAAAACCCCTGTTCACAACACATCTTCAGGTGTTGGCTGTACACTTTTCTACTTCTCTAGTAAGAACAGGCTATTTTAGATACAGCAGACTTCAAACTAATGGGAATTTAGCCCAGGGGTAGGAGAATCTTCTTCTGGACCTCCTTCTCAACCTGTTTGGAGTGGTACTTTATGGCTGTAACACATACAGACAAGGGTGCAAAGCAAACAAGTTGTATTGTTGAGGGTAAAAAAATCTGAAAGGCAGCATGGGAGTTTACATCAATGCTCTCTCACTGGGTTAGGGTTTTGAGCAACTGTTAACAGTCACTGTGAGGTTAAAATAGCTCATCATTTTATCAGGATTATTGAGGTTATGACTGAGGACTTAATAGTCTGGTAGTGCTTTTTGTCACAATTTAATGGTATATTGATCTTCCAAGTGAACAATCATGACCTTCAACTGCTTACAGATGCTTTCAAGGGGAAAAGACATAAGGTTATTCCCAGGGAAGTGGGCACAGTGAGCCATGACCCACCTAGATGGGTGCAATGCAGCCACCCTGCACAGCGCAGCAATTTGGGAAATGCTTCCCTTAGTGACACCTAAGAAGGGAGAGACCACAAAAACTCATGACCAGCCATTACTATCATAGGCAATCAATAGAGCAATCATAAGTATCATTAACAGACAGCAGATTCAAATCTTAGGCTGTTTAGCACCTATGTTTAAGAAGTGTCTTTGCTCAGTGTTCAGCAAGCGTCAAGGCAGCACTAGTAACTTTTCAGACAAACCTATGGAGTCGTATTTCAGTGGCATCACATAAAAACAGCAATTTGGTGGGAAGAGATGGTTCTTCTGAAATGCACCAAAATCTTTTATGGACTGTGCTATCAAGGTGCTTTCTCATTCTTTGATTAGTAGGGTTAGTAGATTCTATGTTTCTAGCGTGGTTCTTTGTTTGTTTGTTTGTTTTTTAGCTATTCTTAACACAATTTAAAAATAAAGGTAACCAGATGTATTATATAAACATTCAAAGTTTCAGAAACTTCACAGATCTTCCTTAGAAATTTATAGACTTTCAGTATTTACATACAGACTTTATTAGTGTAATATCTTGATCTAATGGCAAAGATCAACATATATACCGATATTCACACACACACACACACACACACACACACACACACACACACTCACACAAGAATACTAGCTCAGCTAACAATCATAATTAATCTTTATGAATTTGGAGTGAAGAAAACGGTACATCCAGGAAGGGAATCCAGTGTCACATTTATTTGTGCAAAACCTATATTTTCTGTTGTCTTGCAAGTTAATACCTCTTTGGCTGCAAAGATTATCCAAAGCAGAATGCTATGCATATTTGCCTCTTAGCATGGTTTAGCAAATGCCTCTTATATCATTCTTTGCATTGCCTAATGTTGCAGCATCAAACACGCTGAGTGACAAGCCTACTGAAAAGGCACTCGCCTGTCTGTTTTGACAGAGCCACACACTATTAGGCATTTTGAATCTGTCAGAAAATAAATAAATAAATAAATAAATAAATAAATAAAAGCTGAATATTTAATTATTGGTATACTTAGACTCTGCAATCCCACATCTTTGTTCAGATAAAGTTGATGTGATTTTTAGCATCAGCCTTGCCTCATGTGAAAATTAGCTCAAATGAGCACGGAACTGTAGTGACCTTTAAAATCCCCCTGTATACTTTATTGACTAAAATGCACAGAAAATCAGGCAGTGCAGTAAACCGTATTGAATATGCTTTACTTGGAAGAGCCGAAGGGGGAGGGGAGTATCAATTTGTCTAAAATCCAGTAAATAGCCAATAAAAATTCACCTTGCCTCTATACTGTCCTAGGAGAGGCAATCTCATTTACATTTATTAGAAGAAATGATGTAGTGTCCTGCAGATAATTAACACAATAAAATGCTGCTAATTTCACAGTGTCATTATAAAATTTGCCAGTTTAAATTAGAAAGTGATTAACCCTCTGAGTGAGGCAATGACATTTCCATTCCCAGTCTGCAAATTAAATTTGCAATATTTTTTTTCACTTTGAAAGTTCATCTGTCTCTCCACTGATGCTGTCCTTTATTTTTTCACCCTCCCACTCTGTCCAGTGAGCAAATCTTTTGGCAAAACAGTCTGAATCCCTGACTATTTCACATCACTAAGCCAAGCTCATACCACAGGCATGAACATGCTAGTTACTAGGGGATAAAGTCTCTCTTAAAAGCAAAAAGAACTAATAATCCCTGATAAGCAGAGGTTCACTGAGTAATGAACTTCTTGTTGGTGCATGTAAAAGAGGAAGGCTTTTCCATTAATGAGGTGTCTCCAGAAAGAGCTTCATTTTATATAATGACAGCAAATCCTTAACCTTTTGCCTGGACACTACTTTAACCATTTACTGTATCTATCTCTTCCATAATCTGTTTTAATTAATACCTTAAAAAAGGAACAAACTTATAAAAAGAATAGACTTACTGCACATAATTTAAATATTCTAACTCAAGTGAAATCCTCTTAAAGAATTTTTAATGAGGGAACAAAACCAAAACAGAATGGAAACTCAAATTAATGGTAGAATTGTCCTAGTCATTACACCAACTACTAATTGAATAAATTTAAAGCATGAATTTACAATGTAGCTAAAAATATGGTCAGTTAACCCCACCTGCTAAAAAAAATTAAGACACAAGAATAATTCAGCAGTGTGCAAGAACTATAATCTTAAAACTGAGGAAATATTTCAAAGATATCTAATTTTAGCTGGCACATCTTGTTAATTAATAGTGAGATTTAGGCTCAAAGTCCCCTACGTTTTGTCTAGAAATACATTACTTTATAGTTGCCTGCAGATTTACTACATCTTCCATATGTTCAGTTATCCTCTTAATGCTAGGAAGTACCTCCACTGGAAAATTTGTTCCAGCAGATGAGGAAGAAAAATATTAATACAGTGCATTTCTCCATATCAGCCTTGCTCTTGCTTCAGGGTATTCCCAAAACGGCGCCCATCCTTAGAGCACAATGACTGTGAATGATTACTTTTTGATCAGTAGATTCCAAAAGACATGGCCACCTTTGCAGGACCTCCCTAGATCCTGTTCGCAGTCATGCCTGACCTATCAAGGTGCAGAAACTCATCTTGGGTCATCTAAATATATAGATATATATCTAAATATAGAGAAGCTCACAAACGTGCAATTATAAACACACTCAAGTGCAGGATGGGGAAACATCACATAACAAAGCTTCATCCTTGCTCTCCTTACACAGAAAATTCAAAATAAAGGTGATAATTATATATGTTTGTTATTGTTGCCACTATGTGGATTGATCTCTTTAAATATATTTTTAAGCAAAGCACTTATGATGCATTTACCTGAAACATCTATGTAAAGTTATTTCACTTATACGGAACAATCCTATAAAGTTGGCTTCTTGAATGTATTTTGTATGAGTCACGCACAGACAGCTCCTATTAGATGTCATGACATGAAAATGTCTGATTGATTTAAAGTACTATAAGAAAGTAGTAGTTATTTCCCTGCACTGTTTAGGCCTTGTAGAGTCCTATACTACAACAAATTAACTCACAGAAGTAGCTCCAGTAGGAGATTCAGTAGCATGAAAGTCCTGAAACCAGAGAGGAGTTTAGCTTGCACTAGGCCAGAGAAAGTTTTGAACACTGCATACAAAGGGACTGAGTGATTCAATTTTGTTCTGCTATGGAAACAAAACCAGTGCGAAGATCCCATTTAAGGGAAGCATCTTGAACTACTATAACCACTACAGAACAGCAGCCTCTCTCAGAAGTCTCCTGACCAGCCTGCATTTAGGGTACAAACATACTCAGAGAAGGAAGTATTCCACTTAGCCCACTGAGATCTCTTGTTATACTTGGCAATAGTCTGCAGCCTCTTTTTCTATGCAGGAAGGAGTTCTATAGCAAATCTCACCTAGGATCATACAAACTTATATAATAAACTTATATAAACTTATAAATAAACTTATTTGAATCCCTTCACATCTTTCTATGATTTTATATCAACTAGTTCTGTAGAAATGGTCATGTAGAGATATCTTTGTAGAAAAAGCTATTTTATACTTTTCAACTAGATTTAGACAAACCAAACTTCTTTTCTTTTCTTTTTTTTTAATTTTCTTTTTTCGTTTCATTTTTATTTTTTAAATCATGCAAGAATCTGTTTTAATAGTGCAGCTTAATTAAAGAAAGAGAAGCTTGAATGTCACCATATACAGAAAAAGAAATGGGGGAATGTGTGTGGCACAAGAAAAGTCAAAATAAACCTTCCACACAGTTGTCAACTGTATTGAAGACAGATGTTAAAGAAGAGAAGAGCTAGTAACTCCTAAGGTAAACTTGAATAAGTATTCAGTAGCAATTCAAATCTGAGAAATATAGACATTTTCTTCATAAATATTACTGTCCTTGGTCTTTGAAAAAAGGGTGATATTCTTTTCTTCTTCATGTAACAGTGTTTTTATATTACTCTAGAAAGCTTATGGATAATACTTGCTACATTTAACACTGCAAAGGAATTTTTATGATGCTTACTTGTCCTTGCATATTCATGACTCCCTCGAAAATTCATTTGGGGGGCCTGCAATTTTTTATAGTTTTTATTTCGGCCTGAAAATAAACATTTTTTAAAGCCCCCTGCAGCTATTTTTTTGTTCAACATGTTTGAAGAATAACAATTTACACTCACATTTAAAAACACAGCTACTCTCTTCTTTAATATGGAGAAAAAATTCACAAGTCTGAAGTTTGAAATCTGAGGTTTGTCTCGAGTTTTAAATGCTACCTTCTCTTGTAAAAAAAAAAAAAAAAAAGTGTAATTGCAAATCATCTAAAATAAGACAAGACAGTATCACTGAGAGAAGTGGGTGAGCATTTGGTTTCAGAGTTCCTTCATTGGAGCAGAGAAGCAGCAGCCAAAATCCTAATGAAAGGCTCTAGTTTTGCATCAGTTCAGGGTGAGCAGCACCAATCCCAAAATTTACTGAGGCTGTAGTTTGAAAACATAATGCAAATTAGCAGCTATTCCAAACAGTCTCCTTTCTTGGCTGCTCATACTTTATGTGCTGAGTATTGAGCCAGATCACTGGTTGTAAAAAGACTTTGTTTTAACTAGGTTAGCTTTCTGCTCATCATCATGGCAAGAGTAAGCTGATGAGGAGGAAGATGGGATTTTAGAGGCAACATCAACTGAGCTTGATCAATGCATAACAAAATTACAGCTTAATTTCAGTATGCCATTTACCCATGAAATGTGGATCGAAGAAACCGTGTTTGATATTTTTAAATTATTTAAAGCAATCTGAACTTCATGATTTCAGCCGAGACTAACCTGTATGCAGCTGTAACTTTGACTGACGCCTTTTAATTTGTATTCTTTCAACCATGCAATAGCTTTTAAAATTTTCTTTCTCACCGAAAACCTTTTTCTTCCTGATCTTTGGAGGAATATTGTTCTGAGTTTTGTAATGAAGCCTTAAAAATGACTAGCCGTGAAAAAAAACCTAAAAATTTATATGAGTTTAAAATGTATTAAAAAAATATCAGAATAAACTTTTAAAATGTGGATATCTGGTAAAGAGACTTCAAGACCTTAGTTCAGGCACCTCAGAAGTTGCTTTGACATTTAAAAGCACTACACAGCAGCAACTAGAGAACTCACAGGGAAAATGAATGGTCTAGAGCTACTTCTGGGTACATACGATTTATTGGTTTTGTCACATGGATTTTATAGATTGATTGTAATGTGTTTGGAGATTTCACGAATTATACTTTTTTTTATAAAAGGATCTAAACCTGAGAATATGAAATTTTGTATTTTACAGAGAAAATCTAAAATAGAAAAACTGGTTTTGATTGAAATGGTTAAAAATTCTAATTATAGGATGCAATTTATAAAGAATTAAAATTTCAGTCTCACTTCAGTTTGTGTGCATCTAAAGCCTATTTATACAATTATGCTCTTTATTTTGTATTTTAGAGTTTCAGCTGCTGTCTGCAGATACTCAATTAAAATACTTGGGATAACACCTCAGAGAAGATACCATGGATGTCTGGGCTAGAACTGCCATCAAATAATAGGTATTAGCTTCTATAATTTAGAAAATCCCATACTAGCTGCTGAAGTTGGGCTGAAAGTTGGTTATTCATTCTCAAGAAGGAGCACACTTGAGCTAAGTGATATCCTTAGTGTTCAAATTAGGGCACCCTGAGGCAAAAGTTTGTATCTGCTTTTCATATGAGCTAATGAACACTATGGACTAGGGATATCCCATCATTTTCTAAAACATAAGATTTGTCTGCACTTGCACTTTATTCCTTACTTATCTTTCCACTGAGCATCTCGTGAACACACGAGCAAGATGTCTAAAAAAGCACAACATCACTTGCCATCAAACTTTCCCTGTTATCCAGGGAAATTTTCTTCTGCTTTTGAGGGCAAAACCGATGAGGTTACAGCTACGGGGATTTCCTGCTCTGTGCATGTGGGATGTGGTAAGAAGAATCACCACAGAAACACAGAATTGGTATCTGCCTTTTTTGTCCCAAGTCCCTGAAGGCAGTGATGGCCTTTGCTCCTCTCTTAACATCTGTTTGACAAGCTGTACGTCACAACCTGGGTACAGACCAATCTTGCCATCCTATTGCTCTGGGATGAAGGACTATGTAGTCTTTCACAGTCAAGACTGACCATCAAAAGACATAATACTCAGACTGTCAAAGCCTTTCTATGGACTGTGGCCATGATTCATAGTGCTTCTGCACTAGGATGTCGCCTCTATGCACTGCTCAGTTCACTGGTAAGGATCTGACCCTATGTTTGTCTTTCTCTGGAGCTCCAGCAGATGTGAGAGACATCCCTGCTCTGGAGGGTCAGTTTCCCAGTAGCATTACCCAACACTGTACCTGCTACTATCAGAGCAGAGGTCATCCTCTGTCTTCTAAGGTGTACACGTCATTGTACAGCACTGTCCAGAAGCATACTGGACTGGAGAACAGGAGTCTGCCAGATGATTTACTGAGCAGTCCCACAGAACAGAATTAGAAATAAAATTATTTTTAGATTTTCAGATTGCCACTTCTGCAGTTAATGGCACATAAAGGTCTTTTCACTACTTCTAAATCAATTAAAATATTATTTGAATTCATGAAAAAATAAAAGGTGATTTCCCATTACAGCTTTAGTCCTATCTTCATTCTGAGACTTCTCAAACACTTGCAGTTTTGTATGTATTGTCAATGGGAGGTGAAAGTACAACTGAACTTAGGAAGATACGTCACCCTACAGCGTATTAATTAAGAACTATACTTTGTGCAGCCATGCTAAAATTCCCTTGATGTGAGCAAAAAGCACACTTATCCCCATTTCTGAAATACAAGATTTTAGCACCTACAAAGATGAAAACTATGACCCAAAGTTGGCTTTAATGTGTAAAACAGAATTTAGAGAATACATATATGCAATACTTAAATTTTATGTCTGATCATAATATATAAAAGTTCACAGATGTTTAAGTTGCCAGCAGATAAATTTCCAAATATACTTCTGCATATTAATGTGACTGCTTTTGCCATGGACTTCAGGACACCTTCTTCATACTAAAGTTTGTTCCAGATTCTCAAACTGAGCATTTTTCCAAATGAACGTTTCCAGAAAATCCACATTCAGGGGTGTTTTTCAGTATTATTCTTTTGCTTCTAAAACAACAATTCCAGAAATACTGCTGTGGCTACTGCCCTGTTAAGTAATGCCCACATGTGAAAGATGCAACATTATTCATCTACATGTATCGTAGTGTCTAGACTAATTACCCAGGACACATTCAACCAGCTGACTGGATCACTCAAATACTCTGGAAGAGTATCAAATATTGACAAGACTATCACTATTACTGCTGTGATCTTAACACAGCTGCAGACACTATGGCATTTTTTGGAAAGAGAGAGAAAGGCTCTTCTTTTAGGCAAAAGAGAAGAGTCATAACCAAAAACTGTGATATTTCCCTTTCAAAGAAAAGTCAACATGAATGTTTTGAAACTAGTGCAGGTATGCCTACGCTATATTATTGTATTGTGAATTAAATCTTTAATGACTTAATCTTGATTTGTTTCCAGATCATTAAATCTCACATAATTTCCTTAAATATTATAAGTGAAAAATGTCCTTGTTACATAGACAGCTCTTTGCAGCAGTTCTGAAGATCTCGCAAATTTCTTTCTTTGTTCATTGAAGTCGGTCTTACTGATCCTAATTTTTGTAATGAACATGATGACACTTGGCAAACATCCATAAAAAGTGTTAGAGGCACTTTTTAAAATATTCCTTAACAGTAATGAAAAGATCATTCACCTGTGTTGTGAACAGTGCTTTAAACTGGCTGAAAAGATCTTGTCAGGGTGTAGCTGAAAAGGGGAAACCCATAGAAAAAACATTTGGGTTCTTAATTAACTTTATTTTCTTCTCCATTAACGGCAAGAAATTCAACACCTGTATGTAAGTCAGTAAGTACTGCATGCCAATCCCTTCACAGATTAAAGAATTCTGAAGGCTTTGTTCATTCTTTCTTTTCTCTCTCCTTACATTTACTAAAAAGGTGTAGAATGAATACTTCAGAATGCATAGCTAATATTTTGTTGCCATTGGCAATGATTTTTTCACATTAAAATTGTGGAAATAGATAAATGTGGATATTATATTGAAAGAAAATGAAACCAGTTAAACAACCAGCACAAACTGGAGATGTTCAGCAATACTTAGACACACAGTACTTTTGGCTGTAAGAAATCTATGTCAGCTTTCAGAAAGCCAGCTATTTAAAATACTGCAAAATTCTGTTTACATATCTTAGTAAATTCAATTCCACTACGGTCATGATGCCTCATTTTATTTTATCACGTGTTGCTTCTCAAGCTGGGAAAATTAGGATCCAAATAAATCTCAGATTTTATGTGTAGAATTCGTCATTCCACTCCATTTCTACTAATTTAACTAGGTGCCATGCTTGCAAACAGAATGAACCAATAGGTTCCTTGTAGGTATTTTGATACTACCTCAGGAATCAGATGACATGATTTGACAGCCTATGATGTCTCACCACTATCTTACTTATTTTTTCACAGCCGGAAGAAAATAAAATTGTTGTCTTTTTCTAAATTCAGATCATGCATTTCAAATTGCATTAGTTTCACTTTTATATCATTCGAACATTAAAAATAAAATTAGTTGTAATATCAGCTGCAAGAAAGTTCACATTTACAACAATATATTTTTTTCCATATCATTTCAAATTCTACAGTTTGTTTAAAAAACAACAGGCTATTCCAGGGGCTGAAATGAATTAGTTAAACGAGAAGTTATATGTCAGGTATCACATTTGTATTCTTATGAAAATTTACCTTAGCCTCCTACATGTACTCAAAGCAGTAAAAACAAGGAACCATAGACCTCCAAGTAGCAATATAAAACAAAGGGAAGTTGTACCTGGTATGTTCAGCACAAATTAGAAGAGCCAACCGCATCTGAATATGGCATGAGCACATACTGTGAATAACAGTGGAATAAACATTGACTTCCCTGCCCACAAAGAAAAGAGGTTACAGCTTGTAGACACCCAAATACTACTTTTTCTTCAATATTTCTCACCTGTTAACTCCAAATTGCTTAATTCTTTGGCTGAGCCTGCCTAGCCACAGAATCATTATTAAAGATCTGATTCTGCAGGGAAAGTAAGTTTTTTGGGTTGTTTTTTTGTTTGATTGGTTGGTTGGTTGGTTTTGTTTGTATGTTT
Source organism: Pavo muticus (assembly GCA_016647715.1). Lineage (NCBI taxonomy): Eukaryota > Metazoa > Chordata > Aves > Galliformes > Phasianidae > Pavo > Pavo muticus. The sequence continues at coordinate 444,469 of JACDJE010000550.1, forward strand.
TTTGTGGGTTTGTTGTTGTTGTTGTTGTTGTTGTTGTTTGTTTGTTTGTTTTTGCTATTCCTTCAGTTTTTACATGCTCAGGGCCTAAAACAGTAACAAATTTCAGTATTCAGTTACTTGTAGGAGTATTCTTATAGGAAAACAAGAAAGAATATTTTAAGTATTAACATTATTCAGGCACTACATTCTGTGGAGTCCATGAACTCTATGATACTTTTTGCTCTAATGAGCTCCTAGGGATGCCCACCCCAAAGGGAAAGCAGATCTACAAGTCCTCAGAGACGAAGGGAATATGAGAAAATCAAAGCATGCATTGCTTTCTTCCTTTCACGTGTATCATAGAAAGGAAAACCAACTTCTCTGTGGAGACAGTGGTGAAAAAACAATCAAATATCTCTTGAGCACATACAAAGCCGGAGAGGTGGGCTGAGAGAAGCACACAGATAAAAAGCAAAGAAACTCATTCCGTATTGGAAAAAGACAAATATCTTCACATATAACCAACAACAATTTAGCAGCTGCATGGCCAAATTCAATAAAAAATGTTAAGTATGATAAAAAAAGATAGAGAAATATGCCAACCCACATACATGACTAGCAGGCACTAGTTTGCATGAGAGCCAGGAGAAAGATGCATTTGTTTATCCCAAGAAAATGAAGCACTGACTGAAGGGAACATGAGAGGACTTCATGAGCCTATGATATGTCTTGAGTTTCAGTACTAGCAACTGTCTCAAGATTAAGACAGAATAGTGTTTGGTATCCACCAGAAGGAACACACGGACCTGTGCTGTTGCAGATGAAAAAGTAATGAGGTTTGTACTTTGCCTTCTTGAGTTAAATGCCATACTGTTCAAAATTTTTCAGGAAGATACTAGCTTGTGTTGTTTATCCCTTTACTAGAAGTATGCTCTTCGGTTTCCATTCCAGCAGACACAAAAGCTAGTGCTTTAAATCAAAAGCAACAGAGAAAGAAGAGTTTCATTAATTCCTTGAATGCTACTTCTACACACACACACAAAAAAATGAATTTCCTTAATATGTATTTCAAGAAATGGATTTGGCAAGACAGCATTTACTCTAAAGCTCAAACTGTCACAAAATTTACATTACAAAGGTTGACAATATTATATTTAAAACCTCTGGAACAAGATCTCTTTCATACTAATGTCAATGACTTGAATACATGCAGTGTATGTTCTGTATGGATATTTCCAAAGAAAATCAATCTAATCTTATTGTGGGAGCAAAGACTAGAAATTTATTTTTTCTTTTACCACACCTTTTTACAAAGGTTTGTTATAAGTTCTGAAAAAATTAAATCAATGTTAGTGATAGTGATATTTAATTGCAAATATCTGATGAGGGTGGTATGAAGTACCCTTTCTTCTGAGTTTGATTTACACCAGTTGTGGGCTTGGAGTGTGTGAATAACAGAAATATTTTTACTTATGACATCGGCACTTATATAGAAGTGAATCAAATAGAAACAATGAAAAAGTATGGATAATTTGATCATTTTCTGTTTCCACAAACTTTCCAGATTTTGTGGGATTCGTGTAAATCTTGTAATATTTGAAAATTTTCTCAAGATTTTAGGCTTGACATCAAGAGTTTATGAGAATTTCCAATGGCATTTCATTCTCTATTTTAAAATATTTATTATCTATTTTTAAAATATTTCCAAAAAAGGATAATAATGAGGAAGATATTAGTTGTCGCAGTACACGATTATTTTCAACTGTATTAGAGAGCATTTGCAAACAAATGAAACAGTCAAAACAGTAAGTAAATACAGAAAATACATTTTTTTTCCTCCTATAAAACATATGGTGCTTTAGGATGTATCTCATTATTTTTGTTAGCAATTAATGCATAAGGACTTGTCGCAGGGTTTTTTGGTAATAACTGGCAGGCTCCAACAGCAGCTGAAGGAGGTTTGTCCAAGCAAGACCTGGCCAAACAATAAAAGGTGCATAGTTAATATTAACATAACAAACCAGTTGCTTCAAAATAACCTGATAATAATATTTATTTTAAATAGTTTTTCAAATTATCAGAAATTTAATTAAGATCTTACATTAAATTCTAATAGAGAGCAAACATGCCTTAGCAAATCAAGAATGTCTAAAAAGGTAAAATCATTTATGTCCCTTCCAAAGTGAAAATATATCTCAAAAGCATTATGGCCCTACATAAAGTCAATTAGAGATAACCCTAAAATATAGATGAATATGAAAAAATTATTAATACAAATCAATATGCAGAAACGATATTTAACCTGGACAAAAATCCACCCAAACTAAAAGTGGAAAAAAAAAAAAAAAAAAAAAAAAAAAACCACACATCCTGATCTTCACTGAACCAAATAAACTGTTAATTACAAAAGGATGAACGCCCCCAGGAGATACCTGCATACACAGACAGTCAATAGCATGTGATAACATCCAATACAATCAAGAAACATTTGACTTGAGAACTGGATTCTACATGAGGACTGGAGGATCATAAGACATTTCTGAGTTTACTAGACAAAAAGGACAGTATGCCAACTGGGGAAAGTGTGGTGCAAGAAATGTGGTTGTGATTAATTAATCCTTGTAACAACAGTTCAATTGAAGTTCTCTAGCACCGTGGACTGATTTTTCAGCTCACCTCAAGGAAAATGATGGTTCTTTAGAAATATACAAAATCAAAAGCCTATTATCTCATTGTTCCTATGAGAATTAACTCATTGCAACTACAAGAACTATCTGTCTAAATCAGTACATAAGAGAAGTTTCTGTGAAGATATATTTCATTTCTTTATGAAGTTATGCCACAATTTGATAGTCTTCATATAATCTCATTCTGATCTGTTACAAGCGTCTCGCAATGATTTTGCAAATAAGCATTTATTTTATTTCTCATCAAAGTATGACTTGTGACGTGCTACCAACATTGCCGGTCCACTTCTATCTTCATTTCTTTTCTTTTATTTCCAGTAATTGGCTCTACATCATCTTTGAGAATTCTCTGAAATCACGTCAAACTCTTACAGTTACATAGCTGAGCTGAGCCAAGTGGCTCATATACCTGCAATAAACAGAAGTTCTTTGAAGATTCCCAGTGGCTTAAGGTGCAGGGTAAGCTGATGCTCTGCCTTTTTTTTCCATTTTAAAATTAAAATTAACTATTCTGTTATTATATCACATCCATCTCTGGTAACACAGCAGTATACTATCACACTTCAAATATTAGTGAAGTGCTAATTTTTTCCAGCTTTCCTTACTTTCTAAATTTCTGATACAAGAATCAGGATTCAGATTCAGTGCTTAAAACTGCTTGGAGTTATATAGTAGAATATATTCCTGCTAAGAATCCATTCTCAATCTGTTTATTAAAACAAAAAGGAGTCTGAATTCCTTTCATTCCAATTACCCAGAATCCAGAAGTGGGGCACAGATGGGCACCGATCACAATTAAGATTATCAGTTTAATTCCCCAGATTCAATTTGCCCATGATAGAGAGAAGATTTTTAGCGAGCGTAATTTGTTGTGCTTGTGATGGCTTAGAAATTGCATAATGAAGTATAATCTGTTTCACAGGAACCAGAAAAGAGGAGAGTAGATTACTATAGCATTCCTCATGGGGCCTCATCAATTCCTCATTTCTCAAAGAAAAAGACTCACCACAGTATTTACTGTCAACCTCTCAATTTATACCGTTGTTTAATCTTTGCCACATCCTGAAAATTCTCATGTACTGAGACCACTAGGATTCCACATTTTTTCAGTTGTTCTCTTTGCTCCCCTATCTAGTTGGTCTTTCCTAATAACTTTTGTATCCTTCTGTTAAATATACTTGAAACTGGTCAGCAAGCTTAATTACCAAGGCACTTTCCTACAAGTGTCAGGAAAATTGGCATCTAGACCAAGAGAAAGATGCCATCATTTCCTACGAGAGATTCCTTCTCTTTCCATCTGGCCAGCCATCAGCATACACACATCCAAAGTAGACACAGTAGGTTCTGGCTTTGCCAAGTTCTGGTTTTGGATTCACTGCAGAGAGTTGGTAGAAATCCAACTTACATATGGCCAAGACATAAGTTATCACCTCCTGACTCAGTTTTCCTGAGTACCACAGAGCTGGTTCATTCAAATGCACAGAGGCAAGTTGTTGCCAATGAGCTGACAAGAAAAATCTACCCACTCTAAAAAGCAGAAAAGGCAGGCACATGGATCTCCTGCATGAGTACCTCTCTCATGAAGTGAGAATACAGCTTGGCCCCATGTGAGCAGCTACCCTACTTGGATTTGTTATGAGACCTCTTTCCCATGCGCTGAGGCTTAAAAACTGTTGATCATTTTTTGTGTGGTCTTTACTTTTTGTTTCATTTCTGGTTTCCAGGTCTTATCAGAAATGCATCCCTGCTTTTTTATCATGCTTCAGACTTGGAAATTGCTAGTAACCACATTCAACTAGGTTAAGACACATATGATGTTGCTTGTAGTTTGAGTCTGATCTACTACATTTTGACCTGGTGTGTTTATTTAAAAAATCTTGTAATGCCCAACCTGGATTTTCCTCCTGTCTCACAATATAGCTAAAAAGTGATAATCTAGTTGTTCACAAAACACTGAATTGTTTCAACAGTTCCTTCAGCATACTTCATTTTTAATGTACTGCTGTTGTAAGTGTCTTTTTCTTACTCTGTTCTATACACAGCGAGGTCAGGTCAATGAACAGCTGAAGCCTTTTTTTTTTTTTTTCCCCTTGAGTCAGTAATTCTGATCGTATTGTTTGTGAAAGGTTTAGTACGAGAAATACAGGTAGCACTAATCTGGCCTTTTGCTATCAGAGCAACTTGATTCTGAATTCATTGCATGGGGGTGAGACCAATATCTCCTGGGTAATAAGTCAATCCTATCTTTCTGCTCATTGAGCCCATAGACCTCCTTCGCCACATTAATTCCACTTGAACTATAATAACCTCCTGGCTGGCAGCTGCTACTGATAAATCATGAGAGAAACTAGCAAATCGACATTGGAGGTGGACAGGCAAATGTGAACAACAGAAAAAAAAAATCATAATGAAGTATGATCAATAACTAGGTGTGCCAGAAAAAAAGTAAACACAAAAGCATTGCTTTTTATTTCCAGATTTCAGTCAGTTAAGGACATTCTAAAAGTAGTCAGAGTACTGGATATGTTGAATAGTCAGTACTATTTTACCTCAGGCAGAATTTTTCAATCAGCTGTTAGTTAATTAAATATGAAACAATCCAAATTACATTACCCAATCCCAGCTTTCATTCCAACTTACAGACATCGTCATAATACTTTGTTCTCTATCTATCTTTGCAGAGTTTTATGCTTCACTCATAGGTATGAAGGATTTTTACTTTTTTACCTACTAAGGGATGTCTACTTTATTCAGCGAGTTCCTGAAAGATAACAGTCAGACTGCTAGGAACAAAATGATCAATGGTTACTTATTAATTGGAGGACAAAGAAAACTTGCAACCTACTTGTCCATAACTGGAGTACATAACCATTTATTGTTATTACACTATGTCAGTTTCACCTTTGCCTCATTCCAAGTTTACCCACTGTATTCTGTATTCCACGTCTTCTCCCAGCAGTCCTGATTTTCAAAAACCTACAGCACTGTATAACTTCATTTGTGCAAGAAATATAACTGAAATCAACAGGACTATATGCAACTAATGACATGATACATGACTTACATGCCCTTGAGAGACAAAAGACTTAACAATATCTTCAGGGATGAATTTAATTTCATAAAATGCTCATGGATCTCATAATTTCATTATATCCTGAACCTAGATTGTGAACTTGTCTGTAGTTAGTAAAACTGATCAAAATTTTGGAATTTCTTTTGCCAAATCTATCATCTACAATCATATTCCAGTGTTCAAAACGAAATAAAACAAACAAAAACAACAACAACAAAAACATTAGAAACATGCTTACAACATATAAAAACCCTGAATAAGTATTAAAAGAGCAAAATGGATTATCCAGCTGATATTTTATGTTTGAATTTTAGGTGGATATTTCTATCTGGACAGGCTGGAGAGCTGGGCGGTAAGAAACCAGATGAGGTTTAACAAAAGCAAGTGTAGAGTCTTGCACCTAGGGAGGAATAATTGCATGCACCGGTACAGGTTGGGGGATGACCTGCTGGAGAGGAGCTCTGCAGAGATGGACCTGGGTGTGCTGGTGGACGACAGGTTGGCCATGAGCCAGCAGTGTGCTCTTGTGGCCAAAAAGGCCAATAGCATTCAGGGCTGCATTAAAAAGAGCGTGGCCAGCAGGTCGAGGGAGGTGATCCTCCCCCTCTACTCTGCCCTCGTAAGGCCTCATCTGGAGTACTGTGTCCAGTTCTGGGCTCCCCAGTACAAAAAAGACAGGGATCTCTTGGAAAGAGTCCAGCAGAGGGCCACAAAGATGGTGAAGGGCCTGGAGCATCTCTCCTATGAAGAAAGGCTAAGTGAACTGGGTCTGTTTAGCCTTGAGAAAAGAAGACTGAGAGGGGACCTGATCCAGGTCTATAAATATCTATGGTGTGGGGGGCAAAGTGGTGAGGCCAGACTCTTTTCAGCAGTGTGTGGAGACAGTACAAGGGGAAACGGCCAGAAACTGGAGCATAGGAAGTTCCACACAAATGTGCGCAGGAACTTCCTTACGGTGAGGGTGACGGAGCACTGGAACAGGCTGCCCAGGGAGGTTGTGGAGTCTCATTCTCTGGAGATATTCAAGACCCGCCTGGACGCCCACCTGTGTGACCTGGTGTAGGGAACCTGCTTTGGCAGGGAGGTTGGACTCGATGATCTCTGGAGGTCCCTTCCAACCCCTATGATTCTGTGATTCTGTGATTCTGTGATCTGTTTAAACATACAATTTCACAGGTTTTCTTGTGGACAGGCATTTTTCCTGGTATTGTAAAAAGAGACATACATATATTTCATTTGAATGCAAATTATTTTGTTTCCTGGGGTTTGTTTTCTTCTTTCTTTAGCACATCTTAGAAAACAAATACTTCCTTAAAACAAGTTTGAAAATTCCTATGAAAAACAGGAACATTTTCCACAATCTATGTTGATCAACTTTACTACTGCCACCTGACACTTTATTTTTATAGCTGAAAATCTACTGTGGTAGTCAAGTGAAGTATACATTTAAATTTGAATGCATGGTTGCCAATGCTTATTTTTACCCTAGGAAAGTATCTTGCTCCAATTGCTCTAAAGGTTCTGTACTTGGTGCTTGCTACCAAGAAAGAAACGTACATTTTCTGTTTTTTTCTCTTTTTTTCTTAAAAAAAAAAAAGCATATAGGAAATTCTGCTGATGAAATCTTAGTGGATACTTGAGTGTAATAACCCATTCAGTGATAATGGCACTGATATAAGATAGAGAAATCACAGTTTCACTTACTTCCCCATCACAGTTTTTTATGGGAGTATTTGAGCAAGTCCCATTGCAGCTCCATGCCTCATTTTTTTGTGTGTAAAAAAAGTAAAACATTTGGCTTTTACCTCACTGGATTTCATAGATAACACTTTCATTCAGGAACATGGTATTATCATGGATGTCCACTAAGCACTTTAAAGAGTGTTTCAGAGCACTGCCTAGCCGGTGATAAGAGGAAGACCTGAGCACCTGAGCAGTCCTCCCCCTGCAATGACTGATGGCCACATGGTACTGGTGGGACATGCAAAATTTCATGCTGAGTAACCACTGGAAATTAGAAAGATAAAAGGAAGTGTACAGAGCGATCAACAGTACTGAATAAAGGCTGAAAAGGGAAAAAAAAATAGAATGCTTTCACTTCACTGGGAAGATGAGAACTACTTAATATGTTGGTGGGCATCACTAGAATGGATTTTTAATCAACAACAGTTCTCATTTACTGGAAGAGTGAGCCTATGAATAGACTAATACTACTGAGTGACATTATGGGCCATTTGTCTGCTTAAGTTGTCTGAAAATTTCAGCCACCAGTGAAGGATTATTATTGATTTTCAAGCTGTCTTTGTTAAATACCTGATATACTGTACCACTCTCTTACTCCCTTCTACCTCCATTGTCACTGATATTAAAATGAAACCCACCTATTATCAAATCAATCATGCCTGATAAAACTACTCAGAGCAAGGTGATGTGCACCATATTTACCCACTGAGACTGAAAGTTGGGATTTCAATCATTCAGGAAATGTACATTTCTTTATTTATTTATTGGTTTTGGTAAGCTATGAACTACAACAGCAATTAATTACGGATCATCTTTAACGGATGATGTTTAGGGCAGGAAGGATTTTCTTGTGATTGAGACACCAAGCTAAGACTCAAGAGCTGTCATTCATGTTTCTGGCTTTGGTAAAGGCTTCTTACATAACTTCAAGAAAAAATGAATCAGTTCTCTGCACAACAGTTCTATCAATAAAGAAAAAAAGCCTACGTATTTTCTGCAATTTAAAAACTGAAGGCAAATCACCTCTTTTCTATGATATCAAGCTATGCAGGCATGGAAGTTGGAAAAAGCACAATTAGAGGAAATGTTTTTTGTCACAGAAAATAAAAAGTAAAAAATCCCCAAAAGTCAACTTTCCCTAGGTTATGTTGAAAAATTGCAAATTATAACTCACTCATTTCCATCTGTGAACACTGAACATAATTGCATGTTTTGGTTTCTTATGGAAAAAGAAAAAAAG
>JACDJE010000550.1:460557-536697 GCA_016647715.1 Pavo muticus
GCTGTGTTGTTTTTTTTTTTTTTCCCAGCAAATTCCTAGATTATACTCATTACCATATTAGCCTCATAACAAACTCATTCACATGGTTTAGTTCAATTATAGATTACATTGTGTGCCTGTACACAGTCCATGAAGCTCAAGAAAATAATGTTGCACAAAGTAGTATCCATCATGCCTGAAGCAATATGATTACTCATGGTGTTCCTCATTCTTGCAAAATCTAATTCAGGCATTATGCTATATTTTACTTTAAAATATCTTCTATTAGGTGGAAACAAATCCATGTGTTGCAAGGGAGGGATATCTTCTTTTGGGACACACTGTACTGACCACCAGTTCTTGGTGGAGAAGTCGATTTGCCAGCTAAGAAATGTGCTTGCTACTCTCATCTAAAAGGCACTTTCTTTTAAATGTTGTACATAGCAACCTTTTTCATTTAAAGACATCTTTCATCTAAGTTGTCCAAAACATGGGGCAGACATTATACATGGAGGATAATAATTCTAGCTAATTTCAGCAGCAAAACTCAAAACGGTTTTGAAAACTCAAAATAGAGAGCTGACCTTGTTGCTGAAATGCAGCCACTTCTGGTGTGGAAGATGATACACAGAGCACATCTATACATAAACCAGTACAATGAAGAAATGATAATAATATTTTTTTTAAAAGACAATCTTACTGAATGTAATTGCAGAGAGAATTTTAAAAAGAAGCAGAAGGTAATGAGCCTACTGGAATTTAGCCAGAAATAATAGCCCTTTGTTTCTGATGTACTTAAGGAACTACAGCTGGCATCACACTGGCTAATAAGCACAGAAGTCTGGCAGGAAATGAGATCAATTAATTTGAAGGATTGTATTCTTACTAGCTAGAAATTCAGGACCAGACTGCATCTTCAGATCTGCACACAGAAGAACTCTATGGAAACACAGAGTCTCAGCAAACAGATGAGCCAGTTCAGTGACATCTAGCACACGTGTTCCTGCAGCATTTCACTGGGCTGGAGCCACATGTCAGAAAAGACAGCATCCATGAGAAACTAAGAATTGTGGTTCCCTTCTCAGCTTTGACCAGCTTCAGGCAAGAATCTGGAAAAAGATAAATAAGAGAGCTCTTTCCTACATTCCTCATGGAGAACTGAGAAACAAAGTTAAAAAGAAGCAAAAATTTTTTATAAAGATGACTCTCATCTTTTGACAATACATGAAATATAAATAAGACCAGCAGCTCAAACACAAATTCTGCCATCTTGAAGGAAGACTTCACTTTCAAATGTGCACCTTCCATGCTTTCTCTTCTTTCTCTCTTGATTGTTGTGGGAAAAGATGATCTGATTTTCATTAAGGTCAATTGTAAATCAAACGTCTCTACTTCTTTTTCAAAAGTGCAGACAAAAGAAGATGACTTCTGCAAAGACTTAAAAATTCTGGATCAGAAAATTAATTCTTTCTCAGAAGAAGTTCTTGACAGATAAAGCCCCAAACTCTGAAAGCCGTCATCCTTCTGGGCCTTTTCAAACCTTTTCATGGGAGGGGATAAATTTTGCCTGCTATTTTTATTGCCTAATGTGAAGAAATCTAATGCAATGCTATGCAACTCCATTATCACCCATTTCTTTGCAGGAAACTGACTCCTGGCATCTGAATTCTGGGTCACTTAGACCTGAAAAAAAATGCAGGATTTGAGCATCGCAAGGCACAAGGATCTCAGTCATCTTTGCATAATTAATGACAAATCAGAGAGTAATGGAGAACAGCCAAGGGGTTTCTACCCACTTATGTCCTTAACTTTCTTGGCTAAGTGTCTCCGGAAATGATGCTGAGAGATAATGCACTGCTGCAAGAATCTCTGATTCAGCATTATGAAAACCAACCAATGGTAATAGGCAATTTGGCAAGACCATCAATTAGGTATAGCTGCATGTGGTACAATCGTTGAAGGAAGAACATGGAAAATAAATGTCGCCCACTTCCAATTGATGTGATGCTTTGGAAACAGAATCAGGTGAGGAATCCATTACTAGAAATAGTAGGAGATGCACTTTTGCAAGACACTGTGGAGAGAGAGAAAAGGAGGTCAAGGAAAGAAGTACAACATTTTCTCAGAAGTCATGCCGAAATTCTTAGTTTCACATCTCTGAAGAAACAGAAACAATAAGGAACTACTAGGTCATCTCACCTCACCTCCTGTATACCACATACTTTTCAATGCAGTCTAGTTACACATGCCTTCATCTTATTAATTTACATCTAACAAGCATAACTTGTGTTTTGGCAAAAGCATTAATCACCCTCATTATTAGAAATGTGTGGCTCCTTTCCGGTTTGAAATTGCTTCAGGCTGTAGCCATCAGTATTTGTTTTGCATTTCTCCAAGGCCAAGCAGGACATTGTCTCACAAGCAAAAATGAAGGACCTTGGAGCTCTCTTTAAGCATGGTGGAAGTAGAAATACGAAGGACAATCACTGTCCTGGTCCCCATCATAGTCGTTAATGCACATTCCATTTAAACAGCTTTCACCACTTCTACTCAAAGGGAAAAAGAAAATACTTCTACAATATAAAGGGGTTGCCAAGACATTTTCTGAAGTCACGGGAATGTAAGTCAGGAAACTCTTAATTGCTCTGGCTTTTCTGTAGGGATTACTTAAGCAGACACACTAGTTTAAAATATGGGCACACCAATACATGAGTTTCTGTTTGTCCTTTATTGTTTGGGATGGTGTTTTTTTAAGGTACACAGTATTTTAGGCAGGGCATTACTGTTGTGAAATTGTTTGTTCCTACTGCTAATTTACTCTGACAGCTCTCAGAGCAATGCATTGCCAAGGTAAGTTTGTGACACATCATTTTTGTTGACTTTACCTGGAACCTTTCAGCAAAAACCTTGGTGGATTCACCTCAGTAACTTCAGATTTTTGCAAAGTGCATGTTTATACCAGACCTAGTTCTCTAAATTCCTTTTACAGTCCCTTTAGAAAAGGTGGCACACATAACGAGCGATTCTTTTGACCTATCTTAGCCTTCACTGAAATGAGATAAATAATCTCAAATAAATGCCTCTTTCTTTCTGCTGACTAGCTGGGTTGTGGGCTCTTCCCCTGCAGCTCCTCATTACAGAGAGCAGACCATTGTAGGATACAAGCATACAAGCTTCTGCTTCTGAGTGAGATGCTCTGGTGTTACCAAAGTCCATCAGGGAGCCTCATTTCAAAGCAGAGAGGAAGACTGTGAAGAGTGTTTTATGAGGCCAAAATGTGTGTGCTAATGATTGGAAAAACCTAGAAAAAGAAATCTATTTTTCAGGATATTTTGCTCTTCAGTAACTGGATATCTAAGGAGAGAAAAGATCACTGATTCAGGCAAACTTCTTTAGTTTATTCTTTAAAATAACAGAAGTGAGCCTTGGAGTCGATGCAGGAAGCACTTCATGTTATCAGGGCTGAAAACATGACAGCCCTTTCATTGTGTGTCATTCAAAGCTCTTTTGTGTTTATAATCATGTAGGAAACTAAGAAACATCACTGGCAGGCAACAACCTTTAAACTGAAGCTAAACGAGGAAAGAACCTTATTTTTTTTATCCTATCTGGTAACAACAAAAATCACCTGCTACTTACTTCAGGTCAATTACAATACTGAATGATGGAAATAATTTTAAGTGATTAGAGTAATGTCTGCTTCTAATTCTGTGTTCCTTTAACAAAACTTTTTTTTTTTTTTTTTTTCCCCTGATTCATCTACAAGTTCATGTTATGTCATGTCACGCTGCATTGGGTTTGTGTGGTTTTGGTAGCTGAGGGGCAGCAGGGGTGACCCCTGTGAGCGGAGCCAAGAAGATGGCCCATGTGAGGTATGACCAAGATCTAGCCGATAGCAAAAGGGACCTGCCACTGCCAGAGCTCAGCCATGAGTGGGCATGCCTCTGGAAGAGGATTTAAAAAAGGGAAAAACTGCTGCACCACATCAGCTGGGAGAAAGGAATGAGAAATATGAGAGAACGGGCCCCAAGGTTAGGGAGGGCAGGAGGAGCTCCAGGAGCAGAGCAGCAGCTCCCTGCAGCCCACGAGAGGCCCACGAAAGAGCAGGCTGTTCCTTGCAGCCGCAGAGCAGATCTCCTCACGCAGACACGGAGGATCCCGTGGTACAGCAGTGGATGAGACCTGATGAAGGCACAGCCCACGGAGAGACTCGCAGGAGCCCCTCGAGCGGAGCTGCAGCCCTCGAGAGCGGCCCGCGGTGGGGCAGGAAGGTTGGGAGAGCTGCCGTGCGGAGCAGTGCCAGACGGGTCGGCCGTATTGGAGCAGTAAGCCGGGAGCTGCAGCCTGTGGAAAGGCCACGTGGGATGAGTTCAGGAAGGACGGCATCGAGTGGGAGAGACCCGCATGGAGCAGGAAAAGGGAGTGACTATGAGGGAGTGGCAGAGAAAAGCTCCAATTACCCTATGCTGCTTGAGGGCAGGAGGTAGATGAAGGTGGATGGGGGGAAGGTGGTTTTAATTTGCTTTCAGTTCTCACTGTTCTTGCTGTTAGTAGAAGGCAATAGATTATATTAATCTCCCTACGCTGTGCCTGTTTTGCACATGACAGTAATTGGCGAGTAATCTCCTGGTCTGTATCTCAACCCACAAGAATTTTCTGTTGTATTTTTTCCCTGTTCTGTTGAAGAGGGGGTGTGAAAAAGTGGCATAGTGGAACTGAACTGCTACTGACACAAAACTACCATGAAACTATCACAGTCCTTCCCTCTCATCCTCTGCTTTTTTTTTTCTTTTAAATTTAATTTTATTTTATTTTCAGATTGAAGTCTCTTCTTGCTTATTAAAGCATTTGAAAGCATTATGAAAACATTTGTCTTACCAAGCAACCACTAGATGTATTGAGGCACTGCTTCCTAAGAAGTTGTTGAACATCCTTTGATGATGGAAAGCAGAGAATAATTTTTTTCTCCCTTTGCTTCCATGTGGCCTTTGAATTTTTCTCTCATTACACTGCTCCTATCTTAAACCTACAAGCTTTTTCTTTTTCTTTTCTTTTTTTTCCATTTCCTCCACATCATTTTCTCCCCGATCGCCACCACTCCATCCTGCTGAAGAGTAGCAAGAGAGGCTTTCTGGTGCTTAGCTGCCTTCAGAGATAAACCACAGTGTATTCAAAAACAGATTTTATCTGACCTGCCACACAATGTGTTGAAAACTGACCCAGTACCTAAAACAATGCATCATTATATGCGTACAGTATAATACTAGGGATCTCAACAACAAAGTACGATTTTGCAAATTGTCATTTTGGAAATAAAAATACTCTTTATAAAGTGGTTTCTTTATTGTTCATGCAGAACATGCCTAGATTATTCTCCCTTCCCCAGTACAGATCCAGAAAGCAAGCAGACGAGCCAAGGGTATGACTCTACAGAAAACTCTTATTGTTAAATTGTATTCAGGGATCACCTGCCTCTGCTTCCCATGGTACCTCCCAAGGCAGCAATAACTGTATTGCTCTGAAGGAGACCATTACCAACAATGGTTGCAACTCTGGTATGGGCGAGAAATGGAATTTCATTATAACTACATTCAAAGGTATTTCAATCAGCACTGATTGCTGGCTCTTTTTAAAGAAAAAAAATAATTTACTGAGTAGATTCAGCGGTTGTGGGAATCACAACCCATGATTTCCCACTCCCCAGTCCTTTTTCTTACAAAAACAGTGGATGCACTCCCCTGCTTATCTTGTGGCACTGTCACCACGCAACTCGAAGCATTCAGAGAGCTAGATTTTGTCATGCAATCTAAAATAGTTAAGAACTGTATGTTCTTTTTTTTTTTTTTTCCTCAATCAATGTTAAAACAATGTAAAGAAAAAGCTGTAATGATACGTTTCAGCTGAACAGGCTTGATCTGTAGTTGTCTGTAAAATCAATTCATGGCTTTTTTCCGGTCCTGACCTACTCTTGTGCCTCTTTCCCTCTGAGGCACCACATTATTGAGTAAGTTCATCTGACTTCTGCTGCCTTTGCCCTTTATCCTGTTAGTCAAGTGTAAAGTGTGATGGCTGCATTTTGGTGGAAAGCACTTCCTTTGCTAGCTGAAACTGAAACTGAAACTGAACTGAGACCACCAAAAAGTCCTACCAGCACAAGTGACAGTGGCTGCTATCAGCCTTGGATAGATTTAGTCTGGATGTGTATGAATGAAAAGATACATCCTATGTAGTTTGTCAATAGCTTCCTACCATTCCATAGCCATACTTAAAGCAAAAACATAATTTCCAGAAGGAGGAAAACCTTTTCTGTAACAGTGACCTAAGATGTAGCAAATGCAATAAATCCTTGGTTTTCTTTGCTCAATTCTTGGCAAACATTTGTTGAATACAATGAAAAATAAAGTTTAAAAAAATGTATAAGTGAAAATGTGTATGTGTATATATATATATATATAAGTGCTTGTGTATAAATACATAGTTGAATAATTTTCTTTTGAATCTCTCTCTACAGGTATTATTATTGTCTTAGAGAAATGAAGGTCTATAACTACTGTCCTTCCACTATAGAAAACTGAACTGTATCCTCTTGAAGTCTGGGAATACAAAAGCACAAAGGTTAATTCCAATCACCTTCCACAGGCAGCTGTGTATTCTCCACTAATGTCTCCATCTAGTCTTCTCAGTCCACCCCACCCCAGTTCTGCAGGGCTGTCACAAACTCTTTCAATATATTAACTTACCACTGGCTAGTGAGCTTCTCTCCACACTCCCTTGTACATCTCCAAAGACGTCACTTACAGATTCTTTAGCGACATTTGAAAATCAAAAGGAATAGGTGGGAGACATATTCCCAGAATTTTCTAGAGTTAGGCAGGGGCTGGAAGCGATGCCCTGGCCCAGCTTGCTGTGGAAGCGGCAACCCAGCCTGCAGAGATCTAAAAAGAAATTACCCAATTAAGATGTAATGGTCCTCCAGCCTTCCCAGGCTGTGAATGAGTGCAGACATATTTACAATCACAGAGAATTATAAAACTCTATCCAGTTATATCAAATCAACGGGGCTAAATTAGCCAGCAACATCCTGATTAGGTGCTGTGCCTCTGTGTGTGTGGGTGTGTATGTGCGTGTGTGCGCAGGATGATTTATGATGAGATCTGCTGAACCCGTCAAAAGAGATTTTAAAATGACCTTCCAGGGGAAAAAAGGGTGGAAGAGAGGGATATTGAGGTTTCAGGGAGACAATTGTACTGCCTCACTGTGAAAGATCACAGTGAATAGAGGCAAAGAAAGATTACATTTGTCAGTGTGTTTGTATGATGAATACTTATCCACATTCACTCATCCCCTCCCCCTTGGCAGGCAAAAAGGAGGCAAAGTTCGTTTTCCATTGAGGAGTTTTGTTATGGTAGGGCTCCTAGTCACTATTTAATTATCCTAACAGAGAGATTTCCCCTTTTTTTAAGTGAATCTTACTTATGCTCATGAATACTGAAGGACTGCACAAGCACAGCAAAGTGGAGTCCTCTATTTATCTAAAGGTCAGAGATGATTGCAGGCAGGTGGTCCAATTACCCTAGAGGGAAAAAAATTCTGTCTCCCTCCATCCTTCTGCCCGCCTCATTCTGTCCAGCTAGTCCAGGAAAAATGATAAATAAAAATCTAACCTAGAGCTGCATAAAGGAGGCTGTCAGCCTTTTTCTTCTGAAGAGAACAGCAGTACAATTTGGTACAAGCATAGTGTGTTCATGAATCCAAAACATAAATCACTGCCTTCATAATAGGGCCATGAAGGCAGGGATGAAGCTTCTTTCAGCCAGGAGAGCAACAAGCAGCAACATCTCAAAGGTGAGGGAGATTAGACCAGGTTTTTATTTGTCACTGTGCCTCTGCCCTTGCTGCTTCTCCAACCGTTCACAGCATTTCTTTCCCTGATATGTGCCCTACCTCCCAAGCTCCTGGCCACCCTGAAATTTCTCAGCTGACCGCCTGAGCTCACAAGGTGTGACGCGTTCCAGAAAGGAGTCTCCATGCTTGTCAGTTCCTCCTGGTGCCGTAATCCTGCAAAGGAAATATTTTTACAGGGCAGTAATGCGTGGCAGCCTTCAACTTCCCTAAAATATGGATGAGGGATGGTTTCAGTGATTGAGCACAAAATGAAAAATCTTTTATACCAGCTCCCTCAAAGAGAGAAGATTGTCGTCTAGGCCATCATTACAGCAGAGTTAAAAAAAAAAAAAAGTTTAAATGGCAGTACTTACACCAAATACAGCTTCTGAGGAGAACAACACACACCACGAAGATGAACACCACATCAGCTGTTCGTAAGCCAGACATCGTTTTGTTAGTTCTTAGGAATTATTATTATTATTTTTGTTGTTGTTGTTGTTCTTATTTTGCTATGCATAAGGGAATTTTAATCTGTCCTTCAAATGGAATTTCCTAGGCATTTTAAGAATCTGATGAACTTCTTGCTTATTACCCTTTAATAAAAAGCAAGTCTATTGGCAGGCAAAAGATTCAGAATTACAGTCTCTTTGTGGGTCTGACTGCTAAACTTGGCCTGAAAACTCATTTGATTTCTCAAGGTAGAGTCTGCCACCCCTGACACACAGTTCTAGGTGGAGAGGGGAAAAGAAACAGTGGTGGCCTATGAGGATCAAAATAAGTTTTGCAAACAGCAAACATTCTTTGAGAAGAGACTTTTCTGGGCTAATGTTGCTTGTCAAATACAACTGAGTTATGTCAAAATGTACTGTGTATGAGCCAGTTTGTAGGTATGAAAAGTAGTAGAAGTATGTGACAAAAGATGTCAAGCAGTTAAGAACAAGGAAGAAAATGTAACTAAACAAAGTCTAGCAATCTGACCCCAGCTTTACAGTTACTGTAGGGGTACAAAGAAGATCTACAAACCCCATGGGGTTATCATGGAAAATCTCATTTTAGAAAACTCTTAAATTCAAGAACCCAGCACAGCCAGCTCTCTATCCTCTCTATACCTGTGCACTCCACCCCAGTAGTGCTGCAGCAGCTAGATGACCACAATAGCTATCACGAGTAGCAACTGCAAGAAAGGTGGGAGCTGGAGAAACCATTCAGGTCCAGACCATCAATAGAGTATTGGTGAACCCCAGTCCAACTCTAAGATTATTTTTCTCTCCACTGTGAGTTTTGATGCCTAAATAATATTATACATGGCTGTGAATAGGAGACTTCACTGATTATGGAATTCAAGGTGCATAACAGTCATAAGTGATTAAAAGTCTGTCTTTAACTTAGTTGAAAATTGATTGGAATCAAGTCTTGTATTCCTTTCCTATTTACTCGGAATTAGGGAGTGCAATTTGAAATTTTCTTCTTTGAAAGAAGAAATAGGAAGGAAATCTATCGAGTAATTTCTCTGCAGGATTGAGTCCCAGATGAACACAATAAACCAGCTGAAAATAGATCTTCTCAATTTCCTATTATTTTAATGTCACAGACAACTTTTACATGCTCACTAAATATTCACCTTCTTCCCCTTCCTCTTTTTCTGGATTGTAATTCTAACTGAAATGTTACTTATATGGACAATAAACATTAAAAAAAAAAAAAATCAGTTATGTACCAGGATTTAAGAGTATTTGTTGTTGTTGTTGTTTTATAGGCATTGCTCAATTTACAAGGGGGGAAAAAAAAAGTTTAGTCACTAACATTTTAATTCTGATGTTCCATAGTTTTCAATTAACTATAAAAGTGTTACATTTCTAATAAACTTCATTGTGCCTGTAATCCTTTGCAAGTTGCAGGAATAACATATTTACTTTAAGTATCAAACATGTGATAAGGGGAAGTATAGAATCCTGCACTTAGAGAGGAATGACTGCATGCATCAGTACAGGTTAGGGCTTGACCTGCTGCAGAGGAGCTTTGCCAGAGAAAGACCTGGGTGTTCTGGTGGACAAACAGGTTGACCATGAGCCAGAGTGTGCTCTTGTGGCCAAGAAGGCCAGTGGTATCCTGGAGCACATTAAAAAGAATGTAGCCAGCAGGTTGAGGGAGGTGATCCTGCCCCTCTACTTTGCACTGGTGAGGCCACATCTAGAGTGATTTGTCCAGTTCTGGGCTCCTCAGTTCAAGAAAGACAAGAGAGAGAGCCCAGTGAAGGGCTACAGAGATGATAGAGAGTTTGGAGCATCTTCCATCTGAGGGAAGGCTGAGACCTGGCGCTGTTCAGTCTGGAGAAGAGAAGACTGAGAGCAGATCTTATCAATGCTTATGAACATGTAAAGGATGGATATCAAGTGGATGCAGCCACCTCTTTTCAGTGGTGCCCAGTGACAGGACAAGGGCCAATGCACACAAACAGGAACACAGGAAGTTCCATCTGAATATGAGGAAAAGCTCAAAACTTTGAGAGTGACAGAGCACCAGTACAGGCTGTCCAGAGATGTTATAGAGTCTCCTTCTCTGAGATATGCAAAATCTGCTAGGGCACCTTCCTGTGGAACCCGCTCTAGGGAGCCTGCTTTAGCAGAGGGGGTGGACTAGATGATTTCTGGAGGTCCCTTCCAACCCTTATGATTCTGTGATCCTGTAATATTGCATTTGTGTCTTAGTGACTCATACAATAATTGTTTGTACAACCAAGAAAATTTATTACTGGTCTAAGGTTAACATACTGTTGGAAAATGTTGAAAATGTTCCTATGTTCCCTTAATACTCACGTAATAATTCTCTGCTTGGTTCTGCAACTGTCCAGAAATGCTGTCTTCAAGCAGCAGTGTGCAAATGGTGGTATTTGGTCTCACGGTGCACATACACTAAAGGAAGAGATATCACTACCCATCTAAAGGTCCTGTATTTGGTTTTCTAGCTGTAAATACGTGAGTATTTCCAATACTTATTGGCCACATGCCCACACTTGCATGCTCTTGATGCAATATTTCTGTTTATCATTTTTGCCCTGCTCAGTGGAAAGCTGGAAAGAGTGCAGCTGTATAAAGCAGTGGCTAGCACATTTTTTATGAGGAAAATTTATGGAGTAATGTATCTACTTTTAGCATGACTATTGTTAAACCTGGAGATCAAGCAAAGTGACACTGAGTATATTGCTTTATCAATTGGATTCGTTCGAGTGAAAAATGCTGATCATGCCGTGTCTATCCCCTGGGTGCAGAAACACTACTTCACTCCTTGAGCGGTCGATACATAAAAGTCAAATTCATTATAATTTGTAGCTTTTTTTCTTGAAGAAGAACGCAGTTCTCAGTACATCAATATCAACTCTTAAATCCACATCGGGTGGAGAGGGTACAGCACAGTAATTCAATCTCTTTACACTTAATATGGTCAGGAAGGGAGAATGAAAACAGCCTCTTGTAAAATGATGGAAAAAAGAGGATGCAATCATTCTGATGGAGCTTTGCAAAGGAGTCATTTTACACCATTCGTTACCAGGGCAACAAAATATAGTGAGTCCTATACATCTAACAGGTGACATTTTAGCTAAGAAATTGCTTCTTTGGTATTTTTTCTGTCTATGAAAAACAATGTTACCAGCATTTTCACTTGTCATGTACTATAGGGCAACATATTCCTGCTGACAGGCCCATAATGGAAAAATAGAGCAGTTAAATAGTATTACAGTCTAACTTTTAGGATACATGCTAATCTGCTCTTTAAAGAGACTTCAGACATTTTCAAACACCCTGGAGACTTGAGTGACTGGAAATTTCTGCGTAAGTGTATAGAGACGAGCAGACAGATGTGTTTATGGGAAACAAAAAACCCCTCTTTTCCAATTTTTTTTGATATAGCTAAAACCTGGAAGTTTCTTTTGTAAATAAATAGACTTCAGTGTTTGTAAATGGCCACCCACAAACATACTTGTGCCAGACACATCAGATGGGTTGGTTTCTATAGCTTTGTACCACTGAATGTATCAATTATTGCCCACGCTCATGAAGGTCACATTCTGCTTTCAGATTTCTGTATAACTGCTACTGAATTCAGAGAGAGATGGGGCTCCCTTTCCATAACATACTTTTACATCCATAAGAGATTTAAGAACTGGCAGTGGTCAATGGACACACAGACAAAGCTGTGCAACTCTGAAAAGCTGTGTTTTAGATGTGAAGATGCTTTCTCAATAACACTTTGTTGTTGTTGTTGTTGTTGCTGTTATAGAAGTCTAGAATCAGAGTAGCCTCCTGAAGCTGGTGTCATTCTGGCAGCACTTCATCAGCATTGGTGCTGACAGGCCAAGTGAGTCTAGCTGAGAATTGAGTTTTAAATATCTGTTTCTGCTGAGTGAATTTTATGAAGTGAGAGATCAGCATTAGGATGGAGTGGTGACATCCACCAGTAGGTCAGAAAAGGGACAGCACAGGTTGAAGATTAAGGAAATACTAATGAAAAGCTTGGAGAAAAATTAATACCGTATACAAAGAAATTCTTGTCTGAGTAAATAGGGGCAGACGACAGTAAAGAATAAGAGAGAAAGTCCAGATGCACACAGTCCAGAGATAAGAGAGAACACAGCTGTGTCGGTAGAAAGGTAACATACCTTATATAATTTCTGACAGACTTCAGGCACTGTAGAAAATCACTGATAGCAGCCATGAAACATAATGTGATCGGTAGAGCCCAGGTTATGACGTGGAGGATTGTTTAAAGGACAACGCAATATGCAACACAGAAGAGAGAGAGTCGTGCACTTCAGCAGCAAAACAGAAGCAGAATTACATGGGAGCAAGAAAAGAAGTACACAAGGTTAAACATATGCAGAGGAGATGAAGAGTGGCACTGGATAGGAAATGAGTCACACTTTCACACAATAGAAATCTAAACTAGAAGGTCTCCACAAGCTTGAAACCACTATGTGTATAGAGATTATTGTACCTGGAAGTTTGCTAATGGAGTGCCTTTGAAGCTCCTTCCCTCCTGTGCAGAATCAAAGCTCAAACGTTTATCAGAGTGAGATTAGCCAACACTGTCCAGGGAGATGGACAAGCACGCATAACTAAAAAGACAACTGCAATGCTGTCCTTGAAATATGATATTATGGCCAAGACCTTTAGAGGAAACACTAATTTTTATTGTCTGTTTCCCCTGTCATGCAGTGACTAGCTATAGGTATAGTGTAAATTGACTGTTATTGGTTGTTAATTTCTAACTTTTCAATTAAAGTGAAAATAAACTATCCCTTGCCTTTGGACGCTACTGCTCCACGTGTGTCAGGACCAGCCATGATGCAGTGAGTTGTGTGTGGAAAGGCTACAGAGCCATACTTTCCTATAAATACAGAATTCATTGTTTCTGAAAGACAGCTAAGTGTCTTTCAGTTGTCAGTCATTTACAAACAATCCTCTATGAATGGATAATGGGATTACTAAAAGGCTACGTGTGGGCAGGGATGTGAATTTAAGATAAAAACAGATTTCTGGGTTTCCTCCCAACTTGTGTGGTAGTATTGCAAGAATAGCAAGGACCATGCCAGTGCATAGAAGCTCTTTGGTATTCATAGGTCACAGAAAGCACCTGACATCAAAGATGCCTCCTCTGCTTTGCTCCCTGGATGTGGTGGCTCAAAATCTGGAATCTGCATTAGCAGTTTCCCTTGCTCCCCACGTGGCACAGGTGTGCTGAGTCACAGCAGCAGGCTATGCCCAAGTCTTCCTCGACCTTGAGTGATGAGAATAGAAAGTTTGATTTTGAGACATGTAGTTTTGGAACTTCTATTTTTCTGTCAGTGTGACAGGACTAATCTGTGCCCTACAGGCCTTATGCTCCTGGCACTATTATTGCAGCTCTCTCCCTTTCTCCTCTCTCTTATTTGCTTCTACACACAGCATTTAACTCTCCCATACAGGACTCTCACATTTTTCAATTTGTGTGCACTTCCTGCCTCAGGCCAAGTTATCCCTAACACCCAGCTGAGAGAGTACAGTAATTACAGGTTGGTTTATTGTCTTTTATGTGCCAGATCTGTTCTGTTGGTCTGAGTTCTCTGAAACACAGTACAATCACCTACATATACAGACACACACTTAGAGGCACATCTCTTTAGGCATTCTTGCACCTCCAATCCTGGAACAATATGTGCATCTCATTTGTCTCACACACATACATCTGGACTATAGCAAATTAAAATGTTAAATGAAGTGGTGCCAGAAATAATGGTGCTGTTTAAAAGACAAATTAACATATCTTCAGTTTAAATTTTCACACCTAAGACTTCTACTGTGCTTCACAGATCTTACAAGTAGCAAAATATACTTTACCTACAGATGTTTTTTTTATTTTGCAATTTTTCCCGTAATATTAATAAGCTATTCTATAACTATTTTTAAATAATATTCGAAGAGGTATGTAATCTTTAAACATTTCAAACTTAATTCAAAATAAACTCAAACATTCACATATATGTCATAGGTTTCCTACTGACACAAATTTCTTCTTTCTCTGAGATCGAAGTAGATGCAAAAAAATGCAAACTAGAATTCAATTCACACATGTTTTTATTATGTAAACATTATTTGGTGATGTGTATGATGTACAAAAATAATTATCTGAACACTGATAACAGAGCAAAGCAAGGAAATGTGCAGAGCCATCTTAAAGTAGACAGTATCTCTTAGGAAACTCAGTTTCAGCATACTGTCTACTATGCCTTAGGTTATTTGAGAGAATGACATATTGTAGATACATAATAAAAAATATTTTAAAAGTGTGAGACCCATATAATCTCACTGTCATGCTGTCAGATGTCTGTTATGTTTACACCATGAAGGTGAGATTTTTTTGCCATCAGCTTTTTTTTTGTTTGTTTCTACATTATAGGTCTATTCCCTAAAAATAAGACCATTAAATTAATTACTACTTAATTTCAGTAAAACAGTTTCATCATTGCCAAATCTAGACTAGAAGTTGAATCTCAATACTTCAAGAACACAGCAGCAGCTAACCTGCTCCTTTTGCCAAAGGTCCTGTTGCTGCCAGCAGAGAGCAGAAATCAGCACTGACCCTTCAGTCTGTTCTTGAGGAGCTGTAGGCTGCCATGAAGCTTCCCTTCAGCCTCTTCTGTGCTGGGCTGAACAAACCAAGGGACCACAGCCAATCCTCATACACCTTGCCCTTTAGACCCTTCATCATCTTCACAAGCCTCCTTTGGATGCTCTCTAATAGTTTTACTTCCTTATATCATGACATCTAAGTCTGCACACAGTAATCAAGGTGAGGCTGCACAAGAGAAGGATAATCCCTTCCCTCAACCAGCTAGAAGTGCTGGGCCTGATGTACAGGGTACAATTGGCCCTTTGGGCTGTCAGGGTACACTAGTGATTCATGTTCAACCAGGACCCCCATACCTCTTTCTGTGGGGCTGCTCTTCAGCTTCTTATCACCTAATCTGCAGAATCTGGCATTTACTTTTGTTAAACTTCATGTGGCTGGTGACTGCTCAGCCCTCTAATTCATCAAGATCTCTCTACAAGGTCTCTCTACCCTCAAGGGAGTAAATAACTTCTCCCAGTTTAGCATCATCCACAAACTAACTTAGTATACATGTAAGTCCTGTATCCAAGACTTCTATTAAATATTGAAAAGAACTGGCTCTAGAATGAAGTCCTGAGCAACCCTTCTGGTGACTGGCTATAAGCCTGGTGTAACCCCATTAAACCATCCCTTAAATACCAGTGTGCCATATGATAGCTTATCACTGGGAAAACTGGTTTTACTGATTTCACTCTTTGCATCTAACTTAAAGCGGTATTGATCAGCCTCATTAACTCCCGTGCAAAATCCTTTTCCCCATGTGAGAAAGGTGCATCCCAACAGGTGCCAACATGCCTGGTGTTGCTTAGAGCATCTCATGATCTAAAACCCAAAATTCTGCTGGAGACACCATCCTCAGAACCATGCGTTAATCAGCTAGTCTTCTTGTTCCTTTCAATCTTGTTCCCTGCTACTAATATGGACAATAACACTGCCCATGTCCATGGTCCTTTTGCCAATTACCCAAATGCCACAAAGTCTTCTCTGATTGCCATTGGACTTCTTTTTGCTACCTCCTTGCCACCAGCATGACAAAACTACAATAAATAATAATCTGAGGGCCATACCAAAGTAGTGAGTTTCTTAATAACATCTCTTACCTGGGCCCCAGAGAGGCAGCAAACTTTCCTATGTGCCAAGTCTAGTCAGCATACCAGACTCTCAGTTATTCTCAGAAGAGGGTGACCTATGATAACAGCCTGTCTTCTTTTCTTGTCTGACGTGATCATGATAAGGCAGATAGGCTGATCTGGGTGAGCCTGGTCCACCTCATCTTTTGCCTGTCCATCAAGTCCAGAGCCTCATACCTATTTTATAAGGGCACCTTGTGGGGTGGGGTAGGAAAGGAAGGGATTCTGCTCCTGCCTCAAGCAGAAATCTGCTTCTATTTTCCTCTGTCTCCTAAGTGCCCCCCCTTCTGCCTGGTGATAACAGGATAGAGGTTCCTTTGTAACTTGTGCAGTTGCTGGCTGATACACCTGTCTTGGTGATAGTAGAGCACGATCCCATCTATCAGTCTTCTATGACTCCCTGATCCTCCTTGGCCTTCCCCCCTTCTCCCAGAGCTCTGTCTCCAGGTTGAGTTGTACTTGGATGATCTCCTGGAGGTGTGCTCACCACTGCTGTCAGGCAGCTCAGGCCCTCTGTATTCTGCTTTCCCTTCTCCCTGCAGAACACACCTGCACTGGATCTGAGCACTTTAGTGTATGGCAGATGGTCAAGGTAACTCTTCGACTTCTCTACGGGTTAACAACCAGAAGAAAAACATGTGCTTTTCATTTTTCTTTCCTCGCTGCATGTTCATTTATCCCTGGCATTTTCCCACACCTGCTGTTCTGTTTTGGTGCCAATATAGTCTCCTTTCTCTTTGGCTGCCACTCTTCCAGCCATGGCTGAGACCTATTTCCCTGATGCTTTTGAAATGAAGACAATATTGTGTATAATAATTAGGCTAAATAGACCTTCTCTGTGTAATGCCATGAGGCATGGACAGCTCAGGAGAAGACTGAGGCCTGGATGTGGTCTAAAATTGGTTATCAGTGGGATTTTAGAGGTCCAAAGGCTGTGGTAGAACCAGAACAGAATAGTTCTCTCTGTACAATATACCACACACTGTTTTGAGTGGGAAGGCTTTCTTTCACCTGAAAACTTGGTGTCTTGTTCAGCTTATTCCAGTCAGTTCAGCTCTCAGTTCACACTAATTAAAAAATCTATTGTCCTGCTGAAAGTGCGGAATGTGTGAGGTGGCCAATTTGCTGCTAAGAGAGATTTCTCTGTGGGAGGTAAGTGCAGGGCAGAACCAATCTGTGCATGAAGTTACATGATGGAAGAATGGACAATTAAAAATATTTGATGTTGGTTACAGCAGTGCAGCACAGACTGCTTTGAGATGATTAATTGCACATGCACTGATGTAGCCAGAGTTGACATCCAATCTAGGCAGCCAGAGATGCAGGAAGGAAGACACAAAAATGTCCAGTAAATTGGATTTTTTTCCGTGTGGCTTAACCATTAGTACAAGCCATAGGGAAAATTGTTTTGGTTTGGGGAATCATAAACACTCCAAATGAAGGATAATCTGCTTTTGATATTTTCAACAACATATAGATAGACATAAATTTAGGCATATCTGGCTTTAGAGTTCAGGTATCTGAAGTTTTCCTAAGCATTTCCTAGGCCCAATTGAACAACAACAACAACATCAAAAAGGAAACAGAGAAGGATGCTTTTTTATGTAATATTTCCACAGGAATTTGTGATTATTAGTATTATTATTGGATGAATCTTCCTTTTACATCATTCTATATATTTCTGGATGTTAAGACACCAAATGAAGGGTGACTATTGGCAGTTATTAAAGTTTGCTATAAATGCCAGTACACAGGGGTCTCTAACTTGGGTAAGGCCTGGGCAGATTTTCCATTGCAAAGATGCTGTGTATGGGCTGATAAGAAAAGATAGGGGGTATACAGCCAAAATCAGTTTCTCATTTACATTTTTCCTCAAAGGAAGAGTCTGTGCAGAAGGCTTGTAGACAAAGCACTTTTTCGACAGGTATTGCAGATAGAGCTACCTGATACGGAAATTCAGGTTTTAAATATTTCAGAATTAAATCAGAAGATATCTTCAAAACTAGTGGAATTTGGGTACAAATAATCTCACATTATATGATAGGGTGTGATGATAGGGTGCTTTCAATACATGCTTTTTGTGGGAAAATGATTACCATTGCTAGCGGAAAACACATCCAAAATCTCTGAACAGTGTCCTCATAGAGCAAACTATATAGGTTGCTCTGAAAGTGATGTGTCATAGTTATTTCCATGGAAATTACAAGAGATACAAACAGCACAATAACACTATCTGATAGAGCAAAATCTCAGCTACAGAATACTATTTTTCAACATAGACACTACCATTAACTGTGTATTTTCACCGTCAGTGAGAAAGAGCCTGCATGCCATGATCGTAAAAATGTGCATGGCAATCTGGAACATGTCTTGTCTTTCATGTTGCTGTTGTTACTGCTGAAACACACCACGCACCATCTCACTGTGCTCAATCCACAGTTTGGTCTCCATAATTGTTCAGAAATCATTGATGGATGTCAGTGGATACCATCTTTTATGCAAGGAAGAATTCAATTCCGTACTTTTGCTCCGTATGTACTTCCATGTCAGATACTGTTTTGTCACATTGCCCCTCTCCTACCATCTGTTTCATGGCACCAAAATATAGTGGAGTATTGGTTAGAAGGTTCAGTCTCTAACACCATACCACCAACATCTGCCTCTGACATCATATGCCAGCATAATAAAACAGGAGACATTACTTTTGGAGCAACTCTCATTAGTACTTCAGAGGAACCTCTTTTAAAAATCTTGTCATTGTTACTTAAAATTAATTAACAAAGTGTACATTAAAGTTAATTATGTTGTGGAGTGTTCATTACTAATTTGCTTGTATCCTCTTGTACAGGTGATAATGCAAATCTCTCATGAAAATTAACTAAGATGAGTTAGGCTGAGGCTGTTTTTCCACAGTCATTAATGCCAAACCTGTGTGCTACTAATTGCCCTACGTTAGATATGAAAATGTGCTCACAGTTCTATGCCATTAACAAAAGCACTTACATGGTGTTTCATATACTAGCTGAGAGAACTGACCATGCTGGAGTTTCCTAAAATCTAAAGGAAGAAAATAACCTCTTCAAAAGTATTTGGAATAAATAAAAAGAACAGAGAGATTTTGAATTGGTTCAGCACTATCTGTTTTGTGGCTTTGCAGTTTAGCCTAGCTCTTGAAACCCTAAAATGGGATCTAACTCCTATGTGGAGCGTAGACATGATGTTCTTTTAGCGCACAGAAGTATCTAAGATACAACGGCAAAGAGCTTCATCCACACTTACATTCCTGGGGATTTCTGTGAATTATGTCGTATCCTGTTAAGTAATAAACGCCTAGGCAAAAAACAACTGCAAGAATAAACAAAACAAAAAAAAACCCACATATACCACCATACCATTAGGTAGCTGAAGTTTCAATAATAAGGCAAGCTTACCTTCAATTTTTCTCTGACATTCTCTGACTCTGAATCTTCAGAGTTCTTTGGGTTCCAACTGAATAGGCAAATACCAAAGTGCAGGAATGGATTTTTATTGCTTTTTGTATTGCTGCATTTCTAAAAGAATGCAAGGTGTCCGAATGAGCACATAAAAGACCCTGCCACTACTTTGTACACAAGTTGAAGTTATGCACCATTTTGAGTATGGCCAGGAAAAAGCCCTAAGTATTTTTACCCATACGCGTCTTATGAAAGGATTTCTGTTGTTCCAAGCACCGTACGAGTTTTTCTTGTCCTATTTATCTAGTTATCAACTGCACTATTTCTTAATCCTTGTGTTTTAAAGTGTTTCAAAGATACAATGCCTAGAATATAAAAAAGAAAATATAATCCTTTTTTTTTCCATAAGTGTGAAATTCTTTTAATAAGGCATCTTTCTTAGAAATTACATTTTCTTCTAAAGATGTACTCTGAGGTACACGCTACAATAAAGTAAGTTCACATTTTTTCTAATTAAGCTTAATCCTGTTTGTGATTTTTTGCCAGTGTAGTGCTTCAGCTGAATACTGGTTTTGAAAACAAAAGCTCTTCTCTAGAAGGCTGTATTAATTTCCTATTAGCTGATCAGAGATATCCAAATACATACTACTTTAATTCCACTAAGATCAGTGAAAGCAGTAAATAAGTTTATATAACTTACAGAATTACTGTTCTCTAAGTAGTGTGACATTGTTAGTAAGAAGCATTGATTTTGTTTGACTTTTGCGTGGCACAAAATGAGGTTGACCCCAGAAGGCTGTCCTGGAATAGTTCATGGCCACTGACAACTGAGAATGCAAAATTTCCCAGTCCTGCCTTAGAAGTGAGTTAAATCCATTGCAGTGATCGATTGGTTTGTCCAAGCAAATAATCACTATTTCACTATTACTCCCACATGAACTTGGTTTTCTGTTCTCAGAGGCTCTGAGAAGCAACTTCACTGATGCCGTTCTACTTATGCAGGGGCTAGTGTAAATGACATATAATTCTGTTTACCCTGAGTAAGGTGTTATTTCTCACTGATTTCAGTGGGAACATACAACCTCACAACAAATTTGATTCTAGCCTCTTGTGTTCAGATGACCAGTTATCTTTTCAGGTTCACATGTTGCATGTTTTCTGAAAGTCACACTGAGGAAGTGAGAATCATCATTGGGGTGTCTCCTCAAATACTGCTGGACAACATTGATATTCTGAAGAACATTATGTCAGGTTATCACAAATCAGGTATTTGCTTCTGATGAGACTTAAAAAAATACACTGTGGATTTGAATTAGTTTCATTAGTAAACTGAGGCTTTTGCATTTCAGTGGGTATACTTTATTAAAAAAAAATGTCAGGTTTTGTGGCTAGGGGATATAAAATATCAAAACTTCCAAACTTAGTTAAGTTTGAAAAGAACACCATGTAACAACAATGCACAAGTGGGAAAGCACATTGATTCTGCCAGCTAGACTAATCCTGTCTTACTTAGATGTGCACTGTCAGCTTTGTCAGGTTAGGTAATTATTTGCTCCTTAAGTTCTGAGCAGTTGCCCATGAGTGTAGATTGTTAATAAGCAATAGAAACTCTTCCACTGAGACAGTATACGCTGGAGAATGTTTGCTGGAGAACACGTATATCAGCTGTAATGATCTGAAATATTTCTACATCACATTTTTCTGGGTATTGTTGCTTTTGGAAGAACAAAACTTTTCAGCAAACTTACCTTTTTTTTTTCCCCCTCTTTTTTTTTTTTTTTCTTTTTTTTTCTTTCCTTAGTACATGTTTCAGAAATGCCAGAGGGAGAGCTGTTAACTGAAGCAAGGCAGTTTCTCAAGAGACTGAACTCCTTTTCTCAGTTAGATTTCCCAGCCCTACAGGCCCAGAAGGTGAGAGAGCACATGGCTGTATATTTGTTTCTACACAAAGTATGAAAGACTGCTCTGCTCCACTTGCATGTGCAACTAAAAAGCTTCTTGGCAGCAGTGTCTTAAGCAGTACTCTGCATTTGTTGTTCCTGTGCTCCTACACAGAGTGCTGAAAGTCCGCTTTAGTTAGCTCCCTGGGCAGAACAACCTGACAGCAGCTCCTCAGTAGTCCACAGAGAAGAATCCCAAACATCTGTCTTGACATTCAGAGATCAAAGAGATCTTTCCATTCACACTCAAAAGATCGTTCTACTTGCATTCAGGTTTTGACTTCCTCCCTGAAACTGCCAAGCAATTTTGCAGCAGCAATAGTGACATGCTTGCAGGAAGGTTGTGGGCACCTGAACATTTGGTACCCTCGTAAATCAGACACTAAGTACAATAGTTTTCAGCCACCAGACTAAGGTTGAGAAGTCTCCATAATACTGTTACAAAACCTCTGTTCTATCCAGTTCTTCAAACTCAAACTATTAAAACTTGCTTCAGGCTGAAATTCAGCCCTACAACTTACCCAAAATTTCTGCTAACAAGATCTCTCCCCTGCTCTTCTCCCCCCTCAGATAGGGTGAGCATTCAGAAATAGTGTGGGAAAACTACAAGGAACACACAATTCTGAAACAGAATTGGAAGGACTGGACTAACATGGGCTGTAGACTAGAGGAAAAAAAAAAGCAAATTGTTTGTTTGTTATATAGTGGAAGAGAGAGGGAGGGGACTACGACTGTCCCTAGTTGTACTTTGTACTGTAGAATACTTGGGCAATGTTAACAGGCAGGTTCAGATGTTGTTCCCATTATCTTTTAGCTGTTGCTACCAAATGTACAATGTGCTTCTGTGTACTGTCATAAGTCAGCTAAAACATGTGTAAACATATGCTGTGTCAGTCATTAAGGAGAAGGCTATAATTACACTTTTAAATGTGGCAAAGCATTTTCAAAGTAGTGTATAATTTTCCAGAGCAGGAACCTTTATGAAACATATCTTTCTCTGAGTGTTTATACAGCCTGACATCTTCAGGTTTGTTCAGATCAAGAGCCCCACTGTGAACAAGCAGGCTTCAGACAAAGGAGGCAATTTGTTCTGTAGGTGCCATTTCAATGAAGGAGTGATGCAGAGAGAGAATGAGGTGGGGAGGAGCGAGAAGAGGGAGGAAGAGCACACCATGTCACTGCACACAGTTTAGAAGTATGCAGGATCTGGCATAATTACCTTGGGAATGAACACTGAGTGGCTTAGTGTCAAGGTACTATTTTCACTGCTCGCAAATGATGATGCTGTTTTGATAGAGTCGATGAAAGGTATGGATATTAAACTTTCAGATTTGTTGAAAGGTATGGAGTTTGTTCTTTTAATTAAATTAAATAGGCTCACTGCTCTCTTGGAGGTAGTGGGAATATGTAGTCTTACCCAGAAACCAAAGAATGGAAAGATGAAGGAGGGATCTTACAAACAGTTCATTTCTTCCTTTCATATCATTAGAGGGTATTCCTACACGAGAGGGATTTGCAAATCTGGTCTAGAAATCTGAGTATCTTCTCTTCATTAACTTTACAATTTTTCAAGGTAATTTTGGAAAATTTGAGCTTAAATGTTTTTAGGTTTCCAAGAATAAATAGAGACTGCACACTATTCTGCCTCCCAAGTTTGGTTAAGCTACCAGGATGTTTTGGCTTAACAATTTACTCATCAGCTGAGCCACAATACTTATCACTTCACTTCTATAACAGTTTTGAAGGAAAAACAAGGATAAAGTGTCCTTGCAAAATAAAACTTGAGAAGAACAAAAGAAGGATAGGCGGTCCTTTCAAAGCAAGATAAACAAAGAATTGAGAAGAAGAGTTTCAGTCACAAAGATCTGGTTAAACAAACTTATCTTGCAAGGAGATGCTAGCTTAGCACCTGCATGTAAATCTTTTTGCTTGGCAGAACAGAGAGTGATAGACTTTACAGGATACAAAAATAATTGTAGTTGGGCAAAACAACAAACTTTGAATCCAGATTATAAAGTATGTGTAAACAAAGGAAAAGAAGGTGGGTACCTACAGGGCAGATGGCTGATAGGCGAATCAAGAATGTGAATCTCAAGTATCTCAGCCAATGGGAAAGGGGGAAGGGTTCACTAGCATTGGGGTACAGGGATAAAAGAGGGGCTGTGTCCCTCAGTACTTTGAGAGATCCCACAGGGGTATACCTCTGTAGACTCACCCTTTATTCAAATAAAGAAAGCTGAAGACTCTCCTCTGTCTCTTTTTGGGATAAAGGTGATTAAGTGAGCTTATTGGAGCAGAAGTTTTCCTACCAGCTTCAACAACAGTAACGGAGTGCGATCTCAATCAACAATAATAATGAAGGAAGATCAATGTAAATTTTTCTGGCAATGGCCAAAACCATATATGGCCTGTCTTATTCAGCTAACTATTTTTTTTTTCTTCCCAGAGATAAAGTATTTCTTTTCCTGTGAAACAATTCAGTGTCTGGGTGAATAAAAATCTGATGCTTGTTAAATGTAAAATTTATATTTTATGTCATTTATATCTTTAGAGCATTTACAGCAGTGTCCTGGAAGTCCTTATTCAATCATGAGGAACATTTAATGAAAAATATTCAAAAACTAGTAAACATCTGAAAGAAATGAGGAAATTATAAAATTTACATCAGTGAACACTGATGGAAGCAATGCTAAGACCATTCCCAACTTTCTTTACATAATGAACAATATTTACCTCAGATGACTGTTTCCAATTTATACAAGGAAGAAAATAATTATTGTCACGTTTTGAAAATATAATAATCTCTTTCTCTCTGTCCATGTTGGTCAAAAATGCTTCTTCAAGTTAATTTACACCTGCTTGCATAAGCAATGAAAGTCATATTGAATATATCAAGAAATAAATAATGAATAAACATATAGAAAGCAGCCTTGGAGTTAAAAGTGAAAAAGTGATAATTTAAAAGGGAAGTTTCTGAAAGTATTAGGTATATATGCTTCATTGCAAAGTGAGAAGAGTATTCCCTGAACATAAGTTCACATACATGAGGAAATTTGAAGCTTTCTTGCCACTGGACCAATCATTCTCCAAGCTGAAAATGGAAATGAATATCGCTGCACTCATGTGACAGCCTCCAGATTGCACAGTTCTGTATCTGTCAGTTTCAGCTGTATAAAGGATTGAGGATGGTCAGTCTGACAATCCAAAACATAGCAGTGTAACTGTATTCTCATTATTTATTCTCCCAAATTCTTACAACTATTTTTTATTTCATGATAGCATTTTTCCTGTTCTGCTAGAAGAAATCACTCCAAATTCCAAAGACTAGTTCCTTCATCAAAGTCCGGACAGTCAAGCCCACAATTAAATTGTTTTGAATGTCATATAGTAGTAATTGTCAGAAGAGATTTGATCTGCTACATTCATGTTTGAACTGTAGTATAAATTTAATTTATGTCTCCATCGTATTTCCTTGAATTTACATCAGACTATCTTTGCAATCATTTTTGTTTTGGTATTACCATGTGCTTAAGTCTCATTTGGTATATCTGAATACAACGGATACATGCACATTGAAGTTTGTGTTGAAATAAATAGGCCAGCAGAAAACATGATTTGGATGACAGAGCACAACTATGCTTCTTGGAAAAAGTCATGCAAATTTTTATTTTGTCAAGGCAGAAATGATTTTTTTTTCCCAATTTTAAGCACAGTTATAGCTTTTTAGTCAACAGTGTGTTTTAATACTCAATATCATATTGGTTTGGACTCAGAGCTAATTTTATTCATAGAAGCCGGTAGGGTGCTCTGTTTTGGATTTGTGATGAAAATAGTACTGATAACAATGTTGCAGTTGCTGTTGAGCATTGCTTGCATGTCTGTCACCACGATCTTCTCTGTTCCACACACTATGCCACCAGTGAGCAGGCTGGCGTACACAAGAAGTTGGGAGGGGTCACAGGCAGAACCAGTAACCCCTCCTGACCAAGACCAACTGCATGCCGCACTGGGCCGAACGCTTCTTCCTGGCCAATGTCGCCCACTCCGTCTACATCCTGGAGGACTCAATTGTGGACCCCAAGAACCATGACCATGACCATGTTCACCTGGAACATCAATCATACACGCCTCAAGGCGGTGGAGGAGCGCTGCATCTACCGGGTGAACCCTGAGAACAGCAGCTGGACCGAGGTGAAGCGCGAAGCCTGGGTCTCCTCCAGCCTCTTTGGCATCTCACAGGCAGTCCAGGAGCTTGGTCAGGCCAGGTTCAAAAGCAACGTGACCAAGAGCACTAAAGGATTTGAATATGTGCTAGCAAGGATCGGTGACCTAAAAGGATGTCACACACCATATGACATCATCTTCAGCATCTAAAGTTGAGAGAAAGAAGAAAGGAAGGTATTTGAACTGACAGCATTTGTCTTGCCAAATAATCATTACACATGATGAGCACTGCTGTCCTGGAGGTAGCTGAACATCTGCCTGCCCATAGATAGTGAATGAATTCGTTGGATTGCTTTGCTTGCACAAGCAGCTTTTGCTGTACCTATTAATCTGTCTCTGTCTTGACCTATGTGGTTTCTCTCCATTATGCTTCCAACTCTCCCCAGTCCCAATGGGAGAGAGAGGGTGAGCAAATGTGTGGGACTCAGCTTTCTACTGGGATTAAGCCATCAGAAATATGTAGGTCCCAGTCCAGCAAAGACACCGTGTGTGTCCTTTAATTCAGTCCTGCTGTGTTATCCCGCTCAACTGGACTACAATATTCCTATGGCATCTGTGAGACTGGGACTTTCTGTCAGACTCAGCCATAAAGTCCCAGCTAAGGCAGCACAGGATGGTGGAAAAATGCTCTCACTTGCATGATTTTACTTAGCATTTACCTGGAAAAATACAGTGTAGTCTGCAAAGAACATCCTAGAGGTCTTCCGGTAGGCAATGAGAGTGAAAAAAATATCTGATAATTTCTTAAGACCAGGAGTGAATAATAGCTTTATAGAGCACATTGGAGTGGTCTTTCATACAGTGAAAGTATCAGATTCTGCTTAAATTGGTGGCTTAACTGTCCTTACAAAACTTTGTCTGTCATTATTTAACAGTAATCGATCCTACCATACACAAAGACAACACACGTAACTCTGTGATGAAAAAAACAAACACAGAAAGAATAGACACTGAACAGATTTTTGTCTTCCGTTATCACTTGCAACACAAATTTAGCCCTTTATTTCCACTGTCATGAAATGAAGAAGAAAAAAATATTTCAAGTTCATTTTAATAACAGAAAGTCGCCTTAAATTTAGAATCCTAATTTTCTGGTGGACTTCATTTCAAGTGGTAGCAATTAATTTACTTTAGAAATTCAAAAGATTTGCAACCACTTTTATTCAATTATTTCCATTTGTAATAAAGAATGATGGGCACATTGATGAGTTCTTTCGCAGTTATGGCCCCTGAATGACTGTTATCACTCAGTGTCATTAGTGGCTAACTCTCTGAAAATGTCAGTTCAGTGCTAGCCAGCAATCAAAGAAGCAAATAAAATGTTGGGAACATTAGGACATGAATAGAAGTAAAAAACATCCTTAAATATCGATGTCATTGTTACAGGTTGATTATAGAGTCATTCTGTTCCTTTACTCCTGCTTTAAAACAAATGGTGGAACAGGAAATGCCACAGAGAAGAGCAGTGAAAGCAACCAGAGATCTGAAGTATCTCTTCATGAGATGACATATGTAAGTCGGGAATAAGGAAAAGATGCTACACACTGGTCACGCTTGTAGAGGCTGATAAAATTCAAGGAGGATGAACATTACAAAAGAATGATTCTTATATGTCATCTACCTGATCTTGTGCAAGGACTTTGACATGGTTCCTCACCATATCCTTATCTCTAAATTGGAGAGATATAGATTTGAGTAGTGGACTATTCGGTGAATGAGGAACTGGTTGGAAGGCCACAGACAGAGGGTTGTGGTGAATGGCTCTATGTGCAGGTGGAGGCCAGTGACCAGTGGTGTCCCTCAGGGATCTGTCTTGGGACCAGTGCTCTTCAACATCTTCATCAGTGACATCGATGATGGGCTCGAGTGTACTCTGAGCACTTTGCTGATGACACCAAGCTGAGTGGTGCAGTTGACACTATGGAAGGAGGGGATGCCATTCAGAGAGACCTCAACAAACTCCAAAGGTGGGCCCATGAGAACCTAATGAGATTCAACATAGCAAAGTGCAAGGTTTTGTACTTGGGCTGGAGAAATCCGAGATATGTATACAGACTGGGAGAAAAACTCCTTGAGAGTAGGCCTGTGGAGAAGGACTTGGGGGTCCTGGTGGATGAAAAACTGAACTTGAGCCAGCAATGTGCTCTTGCAGCTTGGAAAGCAAATGGTATCCTGGGCTCCATCCAAGAGGTGTGGCCAGCAGAGACAGGGAGGTGATTGTCCCTCTCTACTCTGCCCTCATGAGGACCCATCTGGAGTACGGCATCCAAGTCTGAAGCCCCCAGTACAGGAGGGATATGGAGAGGGTCCAGAGGAGGGCCACGAAGATGACCAGAGGGCTGGAGCACCTCCCCTATGAATAAGGGCTGAGGGAGCTGGGCTTGTTCAGCCTGGAGAAGGCTGCAAGGAGACCACATTGCAGCCCTTCAGTATTTAAAAAAGGATTATAAAAAGGAGGGGAATCCACTTTTTAGAAGAGTAAACAATGACAGGAGAAGGGGGAATGGTTTTAAGCTCAAGGAGAGAAGATCTAGATTGGATGTCAGGGGGAAGTTCTTTACAGTGATGAGGTGCTGGAACAGCCTGCCCAGAGAGACTGTGGGTGCTCCGTCCCTGGAGGTGCTCAAGACCAGATAAGATGGGGCCCCGGGCAACCTGCTCTAGCATGAGACCCAGAGGTTGGAGGCCCTGCCTGTGGCAGGGGTACTGGAACTTCATGATCCTTGGGGTCCCTTCCAACCCAAGCCTTTCTATGGTTCTGTGACTATAGAGGAATCAGGAAAGCTGCATGAGATTTTGAAATAGCATCATTAAAATAAGGAAAAAGAAGAAATTGCATTGACCATAGCAAGCTCTAGACATTTTTATGATATAATGTTGTTAATAGCATTTGCCATCACATTACAGCAGCTCTACTACACCTAAAATACTGTTCCGTTCTATCATTCCAAAAGGCTGAAATAGCAGCCTCCTTTACTTTTCCTTACATATATTGGTATGCCTCATCTCTCTAGCAGATCTCTCCCTTAGTTGCAGTGCCTGTATGTGAATCTTTGTTCTAAGAGGACTTTTGTTAAAATGAAATGTCAGATACCTTCAGTGCGTACAACTCTTGATCACCAACACATCCTTAAAAGGTAGCTGTAGTAATCCAGCAACGAGGCTATGCATCACTGCCTGATCTTTTAAAATAAACTGTTATTTCTGGTGCAGTTTGCCATGCTCTAAACTAGACTTTTCCAGGATCAACATCCATTTGCCTTTGTAATAATTTGCTTACAATGCTCAGTGAGATTCTGCTAGAAGAAACCAAACAAAGAACTTAATCTCTGGATCTGCTGTGTACACAAGTGAATTTAGGTGCTTATTATGCTACTTGACAACAGGCAATCCTGTAAAAATAGACCCAGTGTTACTCTTTAAGCATTGGTATAGCCACTAGATATAGCTAGATATATGCAAATAAGCAATCTTCATCAATTTAGTTATAATTTGTAAGAGGAATTCACTTACCTTTATCAGATAAATACCCTTTATTCAGGGTATTAATGTTTTTCCCAAATGTTTTAAGCCATTTTCTAAAAAAAACGAGCCACTGCTTAGCAGGGCAAAGTAGTATTGCTAGCTGCTTTAAATAGATGAAGTGAATACATCTATTTGAAAGATGACCAGATAGAAAAGATATTCCAAAGAACAGAGTTGCAGCCAAACTGTGAATTGCCCAATTTTCCTCACTTTAGTTACACAAGAATATGATGGAGAATCATATTCTTTAAATACTTATATTTTGGATGATCAAGACCATAGTTATGAGCACTATTAATGATCAGTGCATTGCATTTTTGTATCTTCCAAACACCTACAACTTTCCCAGGAAAACATACAATTTTCATGAACCGTGACTGTGTAGACAGACTCTGACCATAACTGAGAGTCTACTTCTGCATCTGCTCTAAATGCATACAGTCATTGCAATGGTCTGCATTACCTAAGGGGGTGGATGAGAGTGGGGAGGGTGGAAGCAAATTTCCTGAAGCTGTCAAACTTTTGAGTCTTATTTGCAGCAACAGTAGATGCACCATTTTTCAACTTGCAGCATAACATCTTCCCTTACACTGGGGAGAATTAGTAGGCTGTACATTAAAGAAGAAAGAAGCAATGTATCTTGCAAAGCTCGCATTAAATAGCATAGATTGCTCCAATTATGTCAGAAGGATTCTCGCAAACCTTCGTTTTCTTCCATCTGAAGTCTACTCATTTAAGTACATATTGTTTCAGTGAAGAGAGAGAAAACAAGTAAAGTAGAAAAGTATGCAAGTATGACAGTTTTCAAACAGCACTGCTGAAAGAGGTATTGGGGTTGAAAAGGCGTAACAGGAATAAGTTGAG
The DNA here is from genome assembly GCA_016647715.1 of Pavo muticus. Lineage (NCBI taxonomy): Eukaryota > Metazoa > Chordata > Aves > Galliformes > Phasianidae > Pavo > Pavo muticus. The sequence continues at coordinate 490,687 of JACDJE010000550.1, forward strand.
GGAAAGGGACACATTTCTACACAGAGACGTATATATCCAGTAAAAAGATTTAGTCTTGTACTTGTAGAAAACTTGATATAGCTCTCTGCAACTTCTTATTATTTCATATATAAAAGGAGTAATATTACCTACTTTTCTCAGACTGTGTTTCATGTGCTTATTCCCACTGTGTTTTGTCTCTAAGTTCAATAGATCTTAGTAATGCATTTGTTCTGCAGACAGCTACATTAAAAACGGGAGATGGCTTAAAGTTTGGGATTCTGGTATGTAGCCTCACAAATAGATTGGAGAATAAAGTATAACTTCAGTGTACTGCATCTTTTGAGCAATAGCTACAGAGGTTCTTCTGGCATGTTCAGCTCTACAGTATCATAGTACCTTAATGCAGTGTACATCAAATGACATGACTAACATTTAATGTATGTAGGTCATTATCTTTTTCATCTCCTTCTCTGAAAGAAAATGGTATGTGCATTATCTTGGTAATGTCTTGTACATCTTACAAGGTTTGGCTTTATTAATGCTTAAAATCCTGCTCTAATAAGGGTTATACTCTTAATTCTTTCCTACCAGCAATTTGGAGGATGACTCCTCTTGGTTTCCTCAGACACAGCTGAGCAGTATATGGAGGCCTGTATCCATACAGCAGTGGAAGTACAGCTCTAGGATCAGGGATTTACAGTACAATTAATACTCTCAAGTGTATGAACGTCACCTTATTACATCTTACATTCTGTCACTGAAGAATCACAGCTTGCTGTTCTGTGAAGGAAGAGAACAGGGAGAGGTGACAATGGCCCCTGGATGCAGTCAGGTTTGTGCTCCTCCAGCAATGGTTTGGTGGCATGCTATCTTCTGCATGTGGTGCCTGCTCTCCAAACTAATTGAGGCTATCAGCAGCCTGAATACCCGAAGGTGGAAGGAAATGTCTTCGTATTCTGATCTCTGAATCTTACTCTTGCTACACTAGCAGAATCAAAAGCAGAGCATACTCTTTTTTGCTTCTGTTGTATGTTAATGTCAGATCTGCCACTTCTGCTGGCTGGAAGATTGTTCATGCAAGCCACCTGCACACCAAAAATTGAAAAAGAAGTAATGTCACTGTTACCCAATCGTAACAGCAAAGGAAATATGTTTCGTTAAAGTATTAATTTTAAAACAGCATACAGTATAGGGGAAATGCTAGTCAAGTTTCAGAAATGTTGCCTGAATTGCCATGGTTTCCTCCTTCATTATCTCTCTACTCTACATAACATAGCCTACATAATTGAAAAGAGAACCAAAATTAAGACAATGCCAGAGATCTAGCAGTTTTTACAAGAAATATTTGAAAAGACGAATATTATTTTTTTCTAGACAGGAAGTACAACATGTGAAGGAACCCCCAGTGAGGAATTTTCTCTCTCTTGCACATGAAAGATCCCACACGTGATCTTTAAGATGCCGTAGGTGGTTTCTATCTCTCCAGCAGACAGCAGGACAAGATGGAGCACACTGTTTTCTCCTGTGCTGAGGCCAAATGTCATGTGGTCTCTCAGAGGCAGCTGACAATAATTCCTAAGGTCCCATAATCTATTTTGATGCCCTGGATAGTGAGCCAAAAAGATCTCTTTGATTACTACATCCAGCACTGAAAACAGGTGTGAATGTGGGAAACTTCCCAGAACATCCATCCCAGAATCTTGCTGTCGTGGGCAACTGCACAATATAACTCAGAAAGGATAAAGGTCTTCTTTAAAGCTTCTAGGGGTTCTTGCCCCCACTACTGCAACTGGAAAACTGTTCCAAACTAAATTCAATATGTAAATAAATAGCTGAAACAGTTGGAAAATTCACTATTATATGAATTGCTAAATAAAACAGAAAAAAAAAAAAGGAAAAAAATAACTTTTCATTTTCTTTTATGAAAACATTATTGTTTTACCTTTCTTTGAACCACAATTTGTACCCTCCTGACTGTTTCTCTAGCCCTCCTCTGCACCTAGTCCACCTTATTTTTTTTTTATTGGTATTGGCAATGACATTAGGAAGGAATATGCGAACACGCTATTGACTTCATAAAAACAACAGCATCCTTCTGCTTTTATCAGAAGTATCACATCTTACATGTTTGAATTGTATCACAGATTATCATTATGATGTGTCACAGTCACCTTGTAAGTAGTCACGTACTCTACACTGACAGTCCATCCATTTTTTCAATTGTCATTGAGACCTTCCTGATTGTGATGTACTGCTAAAAATGCCCATTAATTCCAAATAATGCAAGCTAGACTTTCTAAGATGCCAGCTTCGAATACAAACTACTGTCTGTAATTAAAAGCTTATTGAAGGGACCAACATTATTATTTACTTGGTGGCTCTGCTGTTGGGTTATGTATATGTATAGAGAGTGGGATTTAAAATCCATGCTATTTACTATACATGAATGTTGTTAGCATGCATTTCATTTAACCCTAAGGAGTAATTTAAACCTCTTGGGTGAATTAACATTTATGAATGTTTTCTATGAAATGTCTATTATTTATCCACTGTATCACGAGAGCTCTGAAGATGCCAGCAACTGTAAATGTGTGTGTGTGTGTGTGAAAGGGTATGGAAAAAAAGAGCCTCGTAAAAAGTCTAATTCTGTTACATCAATACTGGCAGTACAGCATCCTACTCTGGGAATGAGGGTAACCAAATCAGACCAACAGTACTGGTTACTTGAAAAGTAAATAAATAACTAAATAAACTGAAGTGAGTAAGCCACTCACGCAGTGATTGAAGAGGAGTATTCCAAAAAGAGAACAGGAAAATCTGTGTCACTTAAGTGTATCAGCTACATTGTGTAAATCAGAAACTGAATATGTTTCTGTTAACACAGAAACCCAAGACAGAGGATCTCCTAACGGTTCTAACACTGTAGTTGGACTGTGACTTTCTAGATCCTGCATATCACCCACTTCCTGCATCTTGCCTGGTTTCCATGAATTTTCTGTGTTTCTACATATCTGCTGAGGTGGTTGTTGACTCTAGAAGATTTTGACACTTCTTCATCTGTTGTGGTTTAACCCAATCTTTTTCCTCCCCGTTATTCTTGTGCAACCCCAGCCTCCTTGCTGGTAGAGCAGGGTGAGAAGCAGAAACATCCTTGTCTCACTGCAAGAACTGCTCAGCAACAACTGAAACATTGGTGTGTTATCAAAACTATTTTCATCATAAATCCAAAGCATAACACTGTACAAGCTACTGTGAAGAAAATTAGTTCTATCCCAGATGCAATGGGTATAACATCCCAAATCACTGCTTTGAAAAATTTGCCATTTACACAGCCTGCCCCCGCCCCTGTGATCAGCTTGATAGTCCAAAACAAAGCCTAGAAGTATTCATTGTTCACACCTCATAGCTTATACAAAGTTTCAAATTCCCCTCCCACATCTGATCACAAGCAACATAGGAACAGTGAGGAAAAATCTATGGGCACAACTATAAATTAGCTGAAGCTGCGTAGGAACAATAAACAGAAAATAAGTGAAATAAGAATGTGTTTAAATTACTTAAATACTATACAGGAGTAAAATATTTTGGATAAAAATAATTAGGAGGCCTGAAATATACTTAATCTATGCTGATTACCTTTTCATTCCAACCTAAAGTTTTGTTGTTTTGTGATCTTTGGGACTATTAAAATCTAAATATCCATTATTACTTCCCTGTAACTCTGGAAGACTCCTGCTGGGAGATGGATATCCTGCTCAGAGTAAAAAGAATAAAAACCTTCAAAATAGTTACTCCAAAACAAGACCTAGAGTGAGGGAGCAGAGGCAACCAAGAGCCAACAACACAGCAAAAAGATAACTCTGTCCATTGTGATTTTAGCCACTAGGTAAAAATAGTATGTCTCCTATACCTCACCAGATACTTGGAAACAGCATCCCTCTCCTGCCCAAAGTACAAGTGTGTGACTGAGGCCTTCTTTCCTCTGCACCTGCTAACATGGAGAGAATACTTTGGAAATTCCTCCTCAAATATGAAAATTAGTTGAAACCCAAATCACCATGTCATTAAAATACAGCTTCTGTTATGACAGGCTCCACTCCAGTGTTACTGTTCATGGAGTCCACCACCGAAGGAGACTCAGCATGAGTGAAGATAGAGCGTGCAGGAGGACATAGTTAAGGACAGGCCGAAGTGAGACACCATGAACTGTGAAACCTTTTCAGGCCCTCTTTGAATCAGTCATTCCTATCCTGCTCTATTTCAGTGGTGCAGGATTCTCTTTAAAATTTGTATTCTCTGCTGAGAATATGTACTTTTCATTGTTAACAAATACGTCAGCAGCTGTGATCTTCCCTGTTCAGAGTTTAGTGCAGAGGATTTTTTTTATGTCCACTGTATGATCCCATGAGAACATAAGTTTGTAGTGGATTCTGAAAGATCTCTTTAAAACCTATAGCAGTGACACTATCATTTCAGCTGTTATTTATTAATTTCTATTATAACATAATAAATATTACTGAAGTAACAGGGATTTTAAAGTAAAATACTGTTTTGAAAGCTGTATCAAATGTCAAACAGAATGCATTTTGCATTAGTTCTCTATAATTTTTTATTGAATTCAAACTTTTAAATAAACCTTCCTACATCTAATGCCTCTTATCAAAGCACAAAAACCCATTATCTGATTATAAGAAGAATCTCAGAACTCACTGTCTTCAAATTTAATGGACTCCTGATGCTTTCTTCCATGCCTAGACTGTTTTTAAGAGATTTTACAGTATTTTATACATTATAAATGGATTCCATTCTTGGCTTGGTAATTCACCTAATGGACAATGGATACAAAAAAGCTCTAACTCCAGGGACATTAAATTGGTTCTAAACTCTGAAAATTACAGCTTTTACAAAAAGAAGAAAATACTAAAAACATGTCTAATGCAACACTGCATCTCATTTTCCGCTACCTTCCAAATCTGTCTAAAAGCTCCTAAATTCCTTAATGACACAATATGTTAAAATTGCATTCCTTTATATTTAGATCTCTAAAACACCTTTTCTTTTTTATAACCGTTAGGAGATCCACTAGCAAAGGGAAAAAAAAAAAACAAACCACAACACACATGCTTGGCATTCCAACAGCAGGAAGCACAGAAAGCACTGCACTGTGCCGGATAAATCCTGTGTTTTGTACCTGACTGTGGTCAAAGCTGAGTACCTGAGGATACTATTTGCAATGAGTGTACATCTCATTTTGGGTAAGCAATGACGTGCAACTGCATTGCATAGGAAAGCTCTCTGGAAAGATCCTGGAATTCTTTAAACAGAATCACAGTTCTTTCCCTTGGATTCTCTATTTAAGAGTGGTCAGTAGCCAGCAACACAGCAAATGCTGTACCATCTCTCTGTCTGCTGCTCTCTTTCTCACCCCTCAGTAATGCTGTGGGATCTGCTCTTTGACCTTACGCAGCCTGACAGCAACAACAAGCTGTAGAGAGAGGAGAAAAAGCTGCTTTTACTTGCCCCATTAATTTGTGTTGCTGTAGAAAGAAGTGCGGGGGCTGGAGGAAGAATGCCTTCCTCGCTCCTGCTGCTAATCTATCACTTCCCAAAGCAACAATGTTTATGATATTACCCAAGTAAAAACCTGTACAAAAGGATCCACAGGAAAGGAGAATCCTTTCCTGACAGAAAAAGCAGTTCTTCTAATATCTTCTACCAGGGAGCTATACAGTATTTTATTTTTTTAGTTCTTTCTTTATTTATTCTTTTGATAAATAGATAAATATACTTTATAGATATATTTTATAGATATTATCAGATATACTTCTACTTATATTAACATTTTTGTTGTAGTATTAAAAAAAAGGAAATAAATGGTAGACGTGAATGTGTATTCTATTCCATATTAATCACTATGATATTTATTGCACATTTATCCTCCCTCATACAATAATCACTTCATTTCAATTAGAGATTCACTTTGTTTGGTCAGGTCTTAGGGCATTTTCAGTTCAGCTACCTTCTCAGAACAGTGACAGAACTGAATTTAGACAAGATTGGTTACGACTGTGTCCAGTCAGGTCCCCTGGACTTCCAGGAATTTGAGAAGCTCCTTCTGCAGCCAGTGCGGGCACTTAAATAATTCTTTATATTCACTTATGACAGCACTTATATAATCTTTTCACAAGGTCAATGTTGGTGTGGATCCAATCACTTTGGTTGCCTCTCCTCTTTTTCTTTTTTTCCAGTGCATTTTTCTGAGATCAGATAAAAACTGCCAAACACCGTGTTCCAAGTAATTGATATGGAAAACTGAGTTGATAAGAATAGCTATTCTCGAAGCTTCCTGTCGGAAAATGAAGCAAACTTTCCCACATCTGTACTTGTCTATTTGTAAACCTGAATGCAGGCTTGTCCAAACCATGGCCCAGCACAGCTTGCAATGCGGCCACCTCCAACCCTGCTCTTTATAGCAGCAGCTCTTCCCTGGGGAGTGGCGCTGCGCATTCACCCATTGCTCAGCAACAGCCAAGCCATCAGCAGGCTATTACTGCTGTACCATCCGGAACAAGGGCACAGGGAGGGTGGTGCTGGGCAGTGCTGATCAAGTGATGGCAAATAATTGTATGTGTTCTGATACATTGGCTGAGCGCAGTGCTTTCCATTTTGATAAAGGAATTTGAGTATAGTTTTCGAGATTGCAAAAAAAAATTATCAATTTTTGCTTGCAACAGCATTTTCAATTGATACAAATACATTACCTGCAAATTTTCAAAGGCGCTGTCAAGAGTTGCAATTAGATATACAACTCAAAAAGCTGATCCTGTCTCTTTGCCAGACCTCTCTTACCAGAGAAAAGTATCCCTCACTTCACAATCAAGCCTTATTCACATTTATAACAGTTATTTGCAAGGATGAAGAAACAGTAAAATTTCATCAAAAATCTCTGATTTTTAAGAACTCAGTAAGAACTGCAGCTACTTCCATTGAGTCAGACTTATTCATTAGTTTTGCAAAACAACATCAAATATCAGACTTGTTTTATGATTTGGTAGCCCTATTAAAAAAAAAAAAAAATCAATAGATTAATGTAAGTTTTATTACTTATATACATTAACTACATTATATATTTTTTGAGAGCTGCTCTGAAAGTAATGCCTCCTATTTTATTATTAAGTGGATGTTGGTGATATGGCAGTAGAGGCTGAACCTTCCCACCAATATTCCATTATGTGTTGTTGCTGTCTGACAGATGGCAGCAGAGGAGCACTCTGACAGAATGATGTCTGACATGGAAGTGTGTATGAAGCAAAAGTGTGTCACTGAATTCCTGCATGTGGAAAAAAATTCACCCACTGACTTTCACCTATGCTTGTTGAATGTTTACAGAGATCAAACAGAGGATGTAAGCACAGTGAGGTGGTGGGTGATGCATTTCAGCAGAGATTACAGTGGGTCACCTCAATTGGTGCAGATTTTCACAAGCAGAGCACGCAGGCTCTTTTTCATTACTGATAAAAGCGGTAGCTGATGGTGGTGACTGCACTGAAAAACAAGAGTTTTGTAGCTGAGAACTTGCTCTATCAACTAGTGTTAGTGTATTTCTTTGTATCTCTTGTAGTTTCCAGGAAATAAATAGGAGGCATTACTTTCACATCAACTAACGTATATACAGCCCAAGACAATTCCTCTTCACTCAATGCAGCCCAGGCAAGACAAAAGGTTGGACACCCACGCCTTAATGTGAATAAGGTTTTCTCTGCTATACACATTTCCATGACCCAGGCATTAAGGTTTGGTTTCAGCAATATCCATGTTAATTTTCAGCTTTGTTGTTTATAAGCACAATTTGTAGTTATCAGACACTTTTTTTTGTGCACAGCAGAAATGTTTTAAAAGAATGATCATACTCCAGATTTTCACAGTAGAAAATTAGTGTTGCAAAATACCTAAGATACCCAAAATAAGAATGTGCAAAACTGGAAAAAAAACAAGCTGAGGTACTCCTAAAAAAATCTAGTCCAGCCTGAACATTGCGTTGCCTCTTCCCTCCTTAACAAAAAAGCTATCAGTAGAAAATGAGAAAACATTATATAGAATTGCATGTAGGCATAGCTGTTCCACTTGCATTTTTTACATTTCAGCTTTGAAAACTACACTCCACCAGGAATACACAGGGAAATAAGGAAAGAGGGAAGGAGAAAGAGGCAGAGAAAGAAAGAAGACAGGAAAAGAAGGGCAGAGTGAAAAGCGGGAAAGAGGAAGGGAGGAGAGAGGAAGGGATGAAGGAAGGAATAAAAGAAGGAAGGAAGGAAAATGGAAATTTATCTTAGCTCCTTCGCTGCCTAAATCAAAGATTTCTATCCATACCTTTAACTCCCTGCTTTCATATGAGCTATGCCAAATGTAATAGTCTTCAAACTTTCACTCGTAAGTATTTGTAGTTTTTAATTTCATGGGGTCATTTTCATTGACCTCCTTACTACTGACCTGTTATTTTATTGGATTTGGAAGGATCATTTACACTGACCTCTGTTGCTTTACTGGATTTCTTTCCTCTTTGCTCCCATATCACTCGAGCAATTGAATTTCAGTCTCAATTCTAGTTATTGGATACATAAAGTAATTTCATTTGTATTGATATTATTCCTAGCTGAATTGTCTTTTTGCTGTATGCCTTCCCTAGCTCATAGTTTAAGCCTTTTTAATATTCATTACAGCAGTCTGTTTCCTTCTGGTTATGGTAGTGACCATTCCTTATATTATAGGTACTTCCTTCCTCCAAAGACTCCCCTGTTCCTAATAAACTCAAATTTCTCTTCTCCGAGCAATCTTCTTAAGCATGCACAGACACTTTCTAATTCACCTGGTGTCCCCAAGCTGGAGGTCAACGTCTGTGCTATCAGCTCTGAGTCTATCAAGTCAGTTGAACTTTGAGCTAGCACTTTTGCAGAGAAAGATCACAGATTCTGTTGGTTTGCCTATTTTATCAGCCTCCAGAGAGTTTCGGACTATCAGTGTTGCAAGACATTGGAGCATCCAAGAAGCCAGAAAAACTCTTCATTCAATTTTTCCTACTAGTAGGTTTGCAGTCACAGAATATTACAACATTGTTATACACTGATTGACAACAGTACTATGTCTTGCATAAACAGCAATCTGCTGCTTTCATAGATTCTGCTTCAAAGTTTCTTTACAGAAATAACAATTTTATTTTAATTTCCACAATTTCTCAATAACAGATACGAGAGATATCACTGGCGACAAAAAGTTGTGACATTTCAAAGCTACTAAGTTCAATTAATTAAATAGATTATTTTTAACTATTTTTTTTGTAAATAATTCCAGTTTATTCGTAGAATTATATCAATTCTCAGATTATTAAAGGAAATAAAATTGTGCATGAAGTATGGATATAGTAATAACATGGAAAATGTAGCTGTACTACAGAAGTAATCAAAGTCCAACAACAAGACATATACAGAGAATTTCTCTGTGTATATTGACAATCTCCAAGTTGTTTCCAATCTTGTTCTACTTTAAAAGGTTTTTTTCATTTGCAATTCCAAGAGAAGTCCTAGAAATGTTACCTATTTTAAGTACTATAAATATCTTATATTCAACCATCAGAATATAGGAAACTTCAAGCCTGAATCTTGTAGTTTTTATGTTATGCATATGGTATATGGTTGCTGAACAGGAAACTGATTCTCTTGACCCTTATCCATCTGTCTTTCTGTGTCTCCATGACAAAACTGTCATGTTTTGGAAGATTTGATGTTTAGCAGATAAAGAATAACTTACAAAGATTATCTAAGACATGAAACAGTACTAACATTTGCCAAGACTAGAATATCTTGTAGTAAAAAAACCTATATGCTTTTCGGCAAAAATGCGCATTTCAGGACATACTTGGATTGCTTCTCTGGGCTCAGATCAAATTTGTACTTTGCTAATTTGTTTCTTAGATCCTTTTTAATTTGAGAAAGATCACATCATGGCAAACAATCCAGATTGCGAGAAAGACTACTACTTCAGATTATAGAGAATGTAAGAAGGAAAGATTGATTCAGGTTAGTCCAAATAATCCATAGGTGATAATGCAATAAAGGACTGCAATGAAGTTACATTCCAGGTTCTTCAGCTAATCTCGGGTTAACTACTGAATGACGAAGTTTCAAACATAGGCACATAATTTACACGCACATGCTATGAGACTGTGTGTTGCAAAGTTTTAAGTAAAGGTTGGCTACTGTGGAGAAAGATGCTTAGATAACATGCCATTTTATATAGCTAAAAATAAATAAACACTAGAGAAAAGCAGAATGAAAAGTAGAGATTTTAAAACACTTTCTTGAGATACCACCACTGTGGAAAGGCATAGTGTAGTATTCAACAAGTAACCTGGAGCCTTAAAGCTGCAAGACATTATTGCAAAAGGCATTTGAAAGAAAAAAAGAATGAAGAAACATGTTTTACTAACATTGCCTTCGATGTTTGTAACTATGCATGACTTCACTGTGTATTTGCTCTTACTTTGCTTCATAAAACACACAGATAATATTGAAATGGGAACTTCATTTTCAAATGTATTTTATTTTTTGTAAGGAGAAAAGTTAGGGCTTTAGAGACAGAAAGAAGCTGGTAATGTTCAGTTTCACTGTGTGGAAACTCGCTGAGATTCGTTGTCTTTATCTTGACAGTTGAACACCCAGCATGTGGTCCCTATTCCCATCTTTTGAGAGTGTGCAATGCACTAGCATCTGAAAATGTGAAGACATGTGTTGTTAGGAAAATGGTGGCTGGGAAGAGAAATATCAAGGGCTAAACCAGCTTCACGAACAAACACAGAAATATGAAATAATACAGGCCTCATTTTTATTTTAAATATAGGACATTTCCACTCTCAGGATTATAGAAAGGAACTGTGGCTTAAATATAAATTGCCTTTACTTTTAAGTGCTTTTCTTTTCCCTTTCCCGCAAAAGGTAATGCTTTGGCAAATACAATGCATATCAGAATACAGTGCAATACCAAGAGGGAAAAGCCTGCTCTGAACATAAAGTGAGGAAAGTTTCCTTTAAAGAAGCCTTCCGGATAGCATCCTGGCCAAGCCTAAAATATATCATGGAATGCATTTAATTTCACAGCTACAGAGGGGGAAGAAATCAGGAAGTGGTACAAAATGTTACCTCCTTACTCAAACTTCCATCCCAGAAATTCAAGTTGCATTAGAATCTTGAAGAAGGCCAGTGGAAACCATCTATGTAAACCCTAACTGTATTTGTTATTAACATTAAGCCAACTATTGATTAGTAGTAAAGGGGCTGAGAAAAATCATACCTTTGGAAATCTTGTTGTCTGTACTCTGCACTTACTTCCATCCTTCCTTTGTTTTCTGTTCTCTGCATTTATCTTTGTGCTGCACTTCTAATATCATAGGAAGTTTGCCAGCTCTGGCAGCTGTGGAACAGAACTGATGGCTGACACCTTGCTGATACCTCTCCTATGGTGAGTGGTCATTTTTAAGCAGGGAAGCCAGCACTTGCATGCACACTGGAATTCAAACAACAGGGGCAGGAATGACAGAGGCTCAATCATTGCTTAATCCCCCAAAAGCAGAGTCACTTTGGAACTTTATTTTGGCAAACGAGAATAAGAATGAAAGCAGAAAGCTATATAATTTCTTAATAGCAACTTAAATGATAGTCAGTTTTGTCAGAATTAGTATTAGAAGGTCTGCCTATGTGAAGAATGTGAATTAAGAAAAATAATTAAAGCATTATTCAGTGCAACTGATTTTGACTGAATTTGGTTGCTGTACAAAATCAAGTCCTACAGCTCACAGATATTATATACTTACATAGTACATATTTATAAAATTCCTCTCATTATTCTAATGGTAAATTTCCATATACATTTATCAAAAAGATTGTATGCAAGTACCTAATACAAACCGTCTGGAAATGAGTGAAAATGTGCACTTGGAATGGAGAAAGGATTGCAATTAATTCATTATCATGGATATAAGTTAACATTCTTTTAATAAGCTTCACTATTAATCAGCTGAAAAGTTGTACACATGGACACAAACTGTATTTTGATTGAAGGATAAGTAGGAACAAACACCATTTACTGGTTAATTCCAGTAACAGAGATTGGCAATGGAAAATTGTTTAAAAGTACCCAAATGAGAGATTACTAGGTCTTGTGGTTAGCTGTGTCATCAGAGAAAGTCTGATACACTGACAGAAAGCATATCACACAATGGAAACAGCACAGATACTACCAAGTTAACCAGTTACCAAAATAAACACAGTCAATGCAACGTTTATGTTGTTTTTATATTTTCCAAAACACACCTACTTGTGAATACTGCTGGAGACAGGATGCTGGGCTAGATGGAAATGTTATCATTACATATGGCTAGATTTGGATTCTTAGTTAGATATTATACATATATTTATGCTAAATAAATGGAAATTTACAGTAGAGTATTTAAAAAAAGTATTGCAGAGAACAATGTTTGCAATCATTTGCATGTTTTTTTTCTATGTTGCAAAGCAGTACAACCAGGTTAGGCATTTGTTTTGTCTTTCATGGTTATTAATAAATTATATAAAATGCATTAACAACTAAATTGTTAGTTTAGAAGTTCCACTTCAGCTGAGGAGAATGGTACACTGCAAAGGCAAATTTCCAAGTGGGAAATAAAAACCTAAACAGGGAAATAACGTGAGCTAGAGAAAGAAGGAAAGAATATGATTTGTCAAAACATTGCTACTTGCTTATAAAGGCAAATCAAGAATGAAAATAAAACTTTGATTTAAATATTAAAAATAGAAAAGTGCAGCTATGTCCTGGGAATGTGTACATTTAAAAATCCACAGTCAACACAGAGGGACATGCTCATTCAAAGAGTTATGCTTTTATTTATATCTCATCCATTAGAGGAAAGACTGACTGAAAACTGGCAGTGTATCTAGTGTATCACTGGGTACAGACAAATGAATGGCATAATGACATTATCTCAATCAATTGCAGGCGAAGAAACATGGTGAACAGTGCATTAGCAAACAGTGGAACTAAAATGTGTTTCAGACACTAAGTGTGCCTGCTGAATGAAAGATTCTCAAACAAAATCCTGAAGAGACTTAATAATCCTTTCATTCATTAAAAAAAAATTTTAAAAAAAACTTCCTTCAATGTATAATATGCCATGCATTTCTATACTGTTGAACTGGTTTCATAAAAAGTGCAATATTCCCATCAGAACTTATGTTTCTGTCCAGGATGGAATCACGAAGTTGTGCTAAACTATCCAGACAGCACATGCAGAAAGGCTTATGACTGCCACAGGTTAAAAAGCCCAGCTAATATTTGGACTAGACATACCACATATGAACTTGGTAAAGATATTGAGAGGTTACCCTACGTTGGAAGAGATGTTAAGGCACATGCAAGGTGAGGAGATGATCCAAGACAGCCAGAAAGGCTTCACCAAGGGCTGATCATGCCTGACCAATTGGATGGCCTTTTATGATGGAGTGATGGCATTGGTGGACAGGGGAAAGGCAAAAGATCCTGGACTTGTGCAAGGCCTTTTACATGGTCCTGCACCACATCCTTATCTCTATATTGGAGAAATACGGATTTAAAGGCTAGACTATTTGGTGCATAAATTGGTTAGATGGTAGATGATTGTAGCCAGGTTGTTGTCAATGGCTTTAAGTCCAAATGGAGGCCAGTCATGAGTGATGTCCCCCAGGGGTCCATCTTGGGACTGGAGTTCTTCAACATCCATATCAATGACACAGACAGTGGGATCAGGCAAATTTGCTGATGACACAAAGATGAGTAGTGCAGCTGACACGATAAAAGGAAGGGATGCCAACCAGAGCAACCTGGAAATGCTTGAAAAGTTTGTTTACACTTGAAATAAGGTTTAACAAGGCCAAGTGCAAGGTGTTGGACTTAGATTGTGGAAATCCCAGGTATGTACACAGACTGGGAGATGAACTCATTGAGAACAGCCCTGCAGAGAAGAACTTGAAGGTTCTGATGGATGAAAATCTGGACATGAGACATCAGTGTGTGCTTGCAGCCCAGAATACCAACAATATCCTGGGGTGAATATTGTTGGCCAAAAAAAGGGTGGCCAGCAGAGAGATGGAGGGGTTTCCATGCAGTTCTGGAGCCCCTAACACAAGAAGGACATTCAGCTGTTGGAGCAGGTCCAGAGGAGGTCCACAAAGATGATCAGAGGGCAGGAGCATCACCCCTACAAGGACAGGCTGAGAGTTGTAGCTCTTCAACCCAGAGAAGAGAATGCCCTGGAGAGACCTTACAGCTGCCTTCCAGTACCTGAAGGGGGCCTACAGGAAAGCTAGGGAGGGGCTTTTTATAAGGGCATGGGGGAAATGGTTTTAAACTGCAAGAGGGTAAATTTAGACTAGATATTAGGCAGAAATTCTTTCTTTACTGTGTGGGTGTTGAGACACTGGAACAGGGTGTCCAGCAAAGTTGTGGATGTCCCCACCCTGGAGGCATCCAAGGCCTACTTGATTGTTCCAGCTTGAAACTACATGATCTCTAAGATCCTCTCTAACCTAAGCCATTCTATGATTCTGTGTTTTGCTCAACTTTGAAAGCTTTTATTTCTCAGATCCTGTCACCCATCTCACCTTTGCTTTCATCGTTCTTTTTCTCAAGTACAATCAATAGGACACGTTCCTTCATAAAAGATAAACTAATCCTTCTCCCCATTATATTAAGCTCATAGCTCAGATTTTTCCATCTAATCTACTCAATCAGATCTTGTAACTCTTCTTCCTTCCTCTTTGCTTATCCCTTTTAGTATTTCCATGTTACATTCTACATGAAGTGTCCTAAGCTGCTCAAGGTCTCCGTACAGCCCATCTTTCTATCGTTCTGTTGTATATACATCTTTAAAGAACAAAGGCTTTCAGTCAGGAAGATCTTTGGCATCTTTTCTAGGCTTAGTTTGTATAACATATTCAGTTCAAATTTTTCATGACAGTTCTCTCACAGTGACAGATCATAAGGAGGCACCTGAGTAGAAATAATATGTACTTCTGTATAGGTTAGAGTTCAGACAAACAACAAGTCTTCTGGATGGACCTATTGATGACATATTTGAAAGCTTCTGATGCAGAATAATGGAAGCATAATAATATAAGTTGTTATAGAAGGAGGATGGAGAAGGCTAGAGGTAAAAAAACGAAGTGTAAAAGAGAAATATCTAAAATTTAAAAATTGTCAGATCTCAGAATGTTCTCCCAAAACAAATCAAACTCCAAGCATTATGACTTTATCAGTGTTTGTGCTTAGGTACACTTTTTTGTGATTTCACAGGCAAAGGTGGGAAAGTTAAGGATGAATTTAACCATTGCACTTAGAAGTCAAAGTCATGTTTCTTTCACAGCTAGCCAGACATTGTGACAGATGCCAATGCAAAACTGCTCATACTCTTGCTGATTTGGAGAGGAAATATTGATGAGATAAATGCCCTTATCAGTCAGATATTTTGCACAATTTTTTTGAACACCTTTGAACCTCTAGCCATTTTATGTTGATAACAGCCAGCAGCCTGGGTTTGATGGGCTGCACAGCGCAGTGCTCTTACTGACCTCCTGGGAAGCATCTGCCAGAAATAGTACATGGTACACTGTTAACCACCACTGAGCAGACTAGCTGTTGTCATGTGAAGAGCAATACACTTACCAGCAAGTAATTTGAAAAGCTTTGGAGGTATGAGAGGTCGTGGAACTGAATTCCTCTACCAGAGGATAAAGATTTCCTTGAAAAATATCAGGGTTTGCCAACATGGTTGGTCAATTGGCATTTGAGATAAATTTTGAAGAAAAAAGAAATGTCAGGAAAAACTGTCACATCTGAGAAACAGTGGTAGGAAAGAAAACCACACATTTTTCAAGAACATGGAGAGTGTAACTGGAAAAAAGACCATCTTCAGCTAAGTTTCTTCCTTAGATCAACTTCTGTCATCTCTAAAATTTGTTTTCTTGCATTTGTATTTAATAAAGCTAAAGATTGCTATCCCCCACTTCTCTAAAAATGAATAATCCTATTTTTCAGTGTACACTATGGCCTACCAGTAAGCTCTGTGTAACAATACTTCAAGAAGAAACTATGTACAGACTTGATGTTTTTCATCCTCTTTTTTCTCAGCATTCCTTTCAGACATTCTCTCTTTTGAATCTTTACCACCTCTTCATATTTAATATGTACTTAATGTGTGTCTGAGGACTTCTTAGGTCATTATTAGAGATCAAAGAATTTTATCTCACTATAGTTTCTAGAGTAAAGGCTTATGAAACAATGTGCTATTCAGAGTCTGTGACTGGAAGATCTTAGGTCATGAATGGACAATTAATGGAGAGGGGACTAGTATCTCTAGAGATTATCCTGTCACAGGCAGCAAACTGCTTAAACATTGTCTCTGGAATCAATGTATACTACTCTCATTTTTGTTTTAGCATTCAGCTCCCTGAGTTAGAAGCTGTTGACTTGAAAATTTTGTTCCAATCAAGGAATCAATTCTCTGCACTTCTAACAAAGTTTCTCTCACCAGGATAGAGAAGTAATCTATTAGAGGAAGAGAACAAAGAGACAGACACTTAAAATTTAAAACTCTAATTATTTTTATTAGATTATGTTCATTCCCACTGGACAAATTTGCATGAACATTTATTCAAGAGAAATACTGAGATTTCTATCCTGATTTGTAACAAATTCACCTAAAAATTAGGTGAACAGTTTCAAAACTTTTCTGTTGGTGACCAGATTGAGATGTTTACTTTTCTTTAGATCATTTGAGCTTCTACCATCAGAAAACCATTGGAATCTGAAGGGTGTAAATTAAACTGCTATGAAGTAACAGCAGAGTATTTCAGATATCTCTCTTCTATGCTTAGTTGAAGAAAATACAAATACAAAATTTTTCTCCTTGATGCATACATTTCCTCCAGTTACCCTGCCTCTCTTCTGTGATTCAGACTATGTGTTAGAAACTAATTTTCTACTGCTAGTATGAGAATCTGTACATTCCACCCATACCTGTAACTCTATTCATTCCATAGCATTTTTTCTATTTAAAAGAATGGAAAAGGCTTATATGGAAACAAAAAGAAAGTATGCAACAGCACCACATGTCATCAGTAAAATACGCAAAGCCTAATGCTGATAGAGTAGTTGTGTGGGTTTCTTTGTGGGCTAGTTCAGGAGCAATTTATAGCAGTTAGGAAACACACTCAGTATTATTATAATTTGTGTATTTTAAAGAAGAGGGGATCTCTTGTTATAGAATCCATTTTAGTACTTCCATTTGCATGTGAAATATGTAGTAAAGGCATATAATGGCTTTCAACTATAGTTGGCCCAACAAGGAAAGACAAGTCTTCACACACGATGGAAACAAGATGTGCAGTAAAGCAATGAAATGTTTTTTTCCAGGAGTTCCTCTCACAGGAATGAAAATTCAGAATTGGACGTTTGTGAAAGCCATAACAAACTTATCTGCTAAATGTGAACAGCAAAAAATGTATATATTCCAGTCCTTACAAAGTCACTGCTTTCTTCACTTATATCCCTCTTGAAAACTGGATCCTGTCGTTAGAGCTCTGCTAAACAATAAATGTTTGCTACTAGTTTGCAAGACTTGCAGAATACAAGATTTTTGTGTGATTTCTGGCTATCTTCCAGAAGGCATGGTTCCATCCTTACCCTATTCTTCTCAACTCCTTTGTCACGTCACTACTCATCACATTTTTTGTTCTTAAATCCTTTTTAGCAAGGCCTGTCTCTTAATTATGTTTGCTAACAATACTTGACTCAATGGAGCAATAAGGAACACCACACTACAAAAAGATAATAAAATACCCTTTATTTATGGAAGAAACTAAATAAACATTTCTATCTGCAACCCCATTAGAGCACAAATAAACAATGAATCATTTGCCAAGCTTTAGATATAATGCTCAAACTCTTCAACAGAAACAACAAAACCCACAGAGACTATAGAAAAGATGAATTTCAAATTCTAATAGATACAAATGGACCTTAATATGTCTCTCCAAAGATCTTCTGACTAACAAAAATCACAGGGGAGAAGATTAGAGTGATAATAGCAAGTCACAGTCATGCGTGTATCTGATATGCTTTTAAACTGAACAACAAATCTAAAATAAACAAACAAAGCATATTCAGTATGGCAAGAATGACTTTTTTTTTCCGTGCTTTTGTTGCCTGCTCAGAAATTTCTATCTATTCTGTTTTTCTTTTCCCCTTAAGGAAAACATACTTAATGTCATCCAGACAACTAGAATGTATAACAAAGACCTAGGATGTGCAACAGATTGGGACTTGGCCAGCTGAAGCTACTTTTCAGAAGGAAAACATGCTTTCAGAAGTAAGATACACACCATTAAAACAGAACAATACGATTTTTTGTAACAAAATATTACACAAAATTTTTTCTAAAAATGACAGTTATTCCAACCTTTGCAGAAGGAAAATGTCCAACTAAAGTATTCTGCTCAGGGGGCAAAAATGTACACAAGGCCTAATATTTTTGTGGCAAACGGTACAAGTACAGGGCCAGCCGAAGCAAATCAGATCAAGCACAGTGGAAGTGCAAAATTGAAGAAAGAGGAAATTGCACACATCTATGAGAAGAATAAAGATTTTGGGGGCCCTTGGGTTGGAGGACACTCTTGGGAATAAAGGAACACTTGTATGATGGCTTCCTTGAAAAATATGACTCTGTTTCCCTTTTTGATCTATGATTTTGTCCCAGAAATGACATCCTAAACGCTATTTTGCTAAAACAGCTAAGATCATTTCAGTACTTCATCTTCTATTGTAACCTCCTTACAGCTCTTTTCAACTTAGTTTGGACAGGAAACTTAATCTCACTTTTGTAAGATACTGATCGCTATCAGTGGAATAAGTAAACATAGGGATAACAGGAGGAAACCTCACTGATAAGGTTTTAGTCTTATTCCATGTATATTATGGGCATCTTAACAGGGCATTTATTATTATTGGACATGTGGAAAATTATAATGAACATTATAAAGAAAACTGATATAAAATTTCTCTGAAATCTGAAGTTCTCAACCCTCAGAGGATGTTCTCATAATTTTGAATGATCGACCCTACTAGCCATGAGGGGTATCACGTAATGTTTGTAGTCTAAATGATGTTGCAAATCCTATTCATTTTACAATTGACAGTGCCTTTGCTAAGAACACTTATTATAGGTTACTGTCCAGAAATTTCACTTGTTTAGAAAAATAATTGACTCTCTGACAATGATGTGTTTTATTTTTATTGTGAATTACAAGTAATTCACAATAAAGACGATGTTTTTCTAATTTGTTCTCGTGTTCTGTATCATGAAAAACCTTCATTAAAAAGAAATTTTTTAATATATTTCTTCTGGACATTTTGCTGTGAATTCAGAAGAACAAAGCTGAATTTACCATATTCTTTATGCAGCAGTCAACAACAAATGAAAGAAAATAAACAATGCCTGCTTCTATGTAGAAACCGCATAGTGACATTAGAGCAAACAAATCTCTGCACCTTCATTGTGAAATAATTACAATCTCTGTAGCTAAATTTTTCCAGCCATCAATATTTTACAGATACTGAGCTAGCTTCTCTGCTGCACTGCGATATTACCTGTATTCACTAGGGATGTAGTTTGAGGAAAGCCTTTTAAAGTCAGTACCTGTTCACTTAAGACAAATCTGATTCGCCAAGTATTTACATCCCTCTTTAGGTTGTTCACCTGAAAGAAAGAGCTGAACAGGAAAGCAAACAATTCTTTTTTTAATCTGATTTCAACAGCTAGCATACAGGAAATATTTCACTTTCTTTCTCGGAGGGACAATGAAATGCTGTGTAATAATTTGTATTGCAAACAACAACACGAGTGGTTTTAAGAATCAGTTTCTACAAGGTTGGACAAGGTAAAGATACAAATGGAAACATAAAACTTAAGATAATGGAAAGTTATGTCCTATTGTTCTTAGGTTGTTGTGCTGGAAGTTATGGAATGTTAGCATACAGAAAGAGAACCACGGAACAAGCCAGTCCCTGGTCTGCACAGTGATTTTCCTACATAGCGAATGGTGTGTTTTCACTTTAGCTGATTCAGATCTTACTGTAAACATTACCAAATACATGGTCTGCTGCAAAACACATGTAAATCAGCAGAAAGACTGAAAATAAATAAAGGGCAGCACAGGTTAAGAGGAGGCAGAATTCTCAGAATAGACCTAGTCAAAAATTTTCCAATGTCTCTTTGAAATATTTTCATGTCGATATTACTAGTTTTGAGGAATATCTGTGGGTTCTATATGTAAATAAAAGTAGAAGAAAAGTAATCTGCCTTCTTTCTCCTTTTAATTATGTTGTAAAAGTCTTACTTTCCCTCTGATTCTTAAAAAATTGAAAATTTTACTTACAAAATTGTGGAATTAACTATGTTAAAATTATGTATAGGAAGAATTTTTCATTAGATTTTTTTTTTTTTTTTGCAAATTGTAAGGCATATTAACATGCTATGAGTATCACAACTACTTTTGCTGTATTAGTAGGGGGAAAAAAAAAAGAAAAAAGAAAACAGAAAAGAAAGATAAAGAAAAAAAGAAATAATAAGGAAACGAAAGAGAAAAGAAAGAAAAAAAAAACAGAAAAGGAAAATAAAGGGAAAAAGAAGTCAGAGGTGTGGCCCTAAAATTTTGTCCTTGATTTAATATCAGTACAGAGCATGTATTTCAGTGCAGAAGCACACATACATACACATCTATGTTTCTCCTTTATGCAAGGTGCAGAAGATAGAGAACAAGGAAAGCTTTTATCCACAGCCCAACACTCTACTCTATATAAATGTGGTATATCTGGATGCATGTTATAAAAATACATCACATGAATATACGTGTACTAAAAAGGGTACAGAGGATAGAATAGCATGAAAAAATATAATGTACTGTTCATGAGCACCGTTTTTGCTTCCCTATCATACACACAAAGAAAATGATGGCAGAAAACAGGAAATGCAATACAAGGGCAGATCTCCAGTCAAGAGATACCGTTCCTAGACAGCTTGAAGCATTCTCTCACCTAGCTCTTGTAATGTCAAGCCTAATGCATTCTGGTTCCTGCAATCTACTGGGAAGAACTTTATCCCAGTTTTGTACAGCGCCGAGAGTTGCCCTTGCCAGTATTTATAGTATACACAGAAACCTTGGGTCACTGTGAATCACTTCAAGGCTACTTTTTTTTCTTTATTTCTAAAGAAACGTGAGCTACATCGTCCAGCACAGACCACATATGAAAGGAATTCAACAATTTTGCTAAGTGACTGCTGGACAATGTGCTGCATCACGTGGTAAAAGATTAAAAATAGGAGCAATGTCAAAGAATAAAGGATGGAACAGCAAGCCTTTAAATTAAAGCCTGGTTTTACAGAACTCAAGAGAGATGGAAAGGTTTTTAACCCCTTATATTCAAGTTCAGAAAAAGATAACCTTTTGGAGTTTAGTCCTTCATTTATATGGCCTCTCCATTGCTTCCACCAGAAAAAAATTCTTAGTAATTAAAGCTGACGGAATTAGAATATACCTTAGAATTAGATTAGGCTAGATTAGGTTCAGATTAGATTTGTTTTACCATCTCTGGAAGATGTCCCATAGAAGTTGTGGAGAAAATATTAAAAAAAGATAAAAATCCAGAGGGATAAAAAAGCACCCAAAAAGCTGGACCTGGCAATGCTGCTGTTGCATCTCATGTAAGCTCTGCCTGTATACCCTGTCTCCACAGCAGACACTCTGTGGCTCTGCTGCATACATTAATGTGGAAATGCAGAACTGAGTAAACAACACACAGAACAGTAATATAATGTAATATAATGTACGATACTATACAATATCAGAAAACATTGCTAAAATGATTAACAGAAGGAAAAAAATCACTTAGAAATTTAAAAACTTTGCTGCGGGTAAAGAAACTCCTAAAATTCTCCTTCCTTCCAGGATCGAAGTCATTTCTATCCTCTAGAAATGTGACCTTCTAGGTTTTAGGTGGTTTTAATTCCTCAATTCCCATTTTCTTCTGTATGAAGATGCTTTGGACACAACCCGGCCAGAATTGCGGTAAATGCTTCCAGCATTCATTTCTTCCTGTGGGCTGTAACCTCTGCTAAATACAAGTCTCACAGGATCATCCACCACTGTGTATTTAGTCACAGCAGCACACAAGTTGTGGCACAAGTAAGAGTGAACAACAGCCACCTGAAGTAGCATTTCTCTGCTGTGCTATAGCAGAAAAAAAATTGAGTTTGCTTGTTTTCAGCTACTAGGCAGAGACAATGGAAGTGATGAATGAGGACAGAAATGCTGAGGTTTCCACATCTGTGTTTCTCCTGCCTTTCAGTGCTATAAGAGGAACATCTTCCTTATTAGTTTCCATCATCACATCTCGTGGTCTCTGAAGATTTATCACCTTCCTTGAGATAAATCTGATACTTTTAAAATTGGTTAACAAAGTCTGGTTTGATTTTGTACAAGCTCTGACAGGCACTTAAGAGAGCAGATTTCACAAGCAGACCATTGAAGGCTGACACAAGAATTGCTAAAGGAAAAGACCTAGATCTCACGTATCATTGAAAATCACAGTCCAAGCCTTCCTAATACATTTTATATTTCATGGATTACATGGATTGCTCTCTTTTCTGAAGCCTGAGCTGAGTAGCAAATGCTGAAATGTTCTTCTTCTCTGACAAAACTTTCTTAAGTGCCTTCCTGCATACACAAATTTCACATCATTATGGCTTCTTGGTTTACTGCTATGAATACACTTTTACTTCCATTAGTATGATAAAGTTCATTTTGTTCTGGGAGAGACAGCACAAATCCATTGTGTCTGGCCTGTCATCTGCAGAACTGCTCACTGGAGATCCACAATAGATAACTGTCCCCAGATACCTCTGTGCAATTCTGCTAGCTGAATACAGAGGAAATCAACAAAATCACCAGTAAGTAACCAAAAAGAGTGTATGGTCTGATACAGGAAAAAAATATATGAGCCAGAAGTATAGCTTGCTTTTTCAGTGCAAAGCAAGAAAATTTAAATTGAAGTCCTTTTGGAAAAACAGATTCAGGGATTATTATCTTTACAGTCATCCATTGGAGATGAATTATATTTGAGCATGGATGAGGAGAACAGCTTTGGGAAAACAGAGGTAGTTCTATATTCCTTACTCCAATGTACTAAGCACTAGCAGCCAGCACACTCAGCTATCTGGAGTATTAGAAGATGAGCACTAAATGTTGTATTTCCTCTGGTCAGCCTTTTGATGGAGAATGTCACACAGATAATAATCTGTCCCTCTTGTTTTCACTTCCCTAGTGATTTTTCTTCCATTCTTTCCTTTTGCAAGGTGGTGGAGATAAAGGGAAAACATGATAAAAACTGCTTCTCACAGAAGTCTCAAAAATGATCTTTAAGGTGGACCCTCAATTCCCAGAGCACTGACTTTGACATCTCTACTATCTTCAGTGCAAGATGTTCAGAAAACAGCAAGGTGATGAGAAAACTCACAAGCCTGCTGGAGCACCTCTAGGGACAAACAGTGCCCCAGCTGAAGTCTCAGACATCCCTCAGCCAGCTAGTAAACATGTGTTTAGACTACACTGAGTTCCTCAGCTATGAAGTATCTTTCTGTTAAAATGTTTTTTTAGTTCGCGATTCCATGTTAAAAAGTAATTTACTCCCATGACAATAATATTCTATTCCCCGAATCCCAGATTTGCTGGACTCATTAAATTCAACACAAATAATTGTACTTCAAGGCTGTGTTTCTGCAGTGTCAAAGACACTTCTTAATGATTTCACGGCTTAAAGGATTTCATAGGAGTTAATGTCAGTACAATCATTCACAGGAATTCTAGACCATGTTTTAACTTCCAGAGAAGTGTAGGTTTCAAGAGCCAGTACCTTGAGAGAGGTGAAGGTGGACACAGCCCAGGTGTTGCCCAGAGAGTGGAGAATACCAGAGAGAGGAGGAGATGCTTTAAGAAAACACAAGAGCAGCACTGCAGCATCCTCACAATTCAACCAAATCAAAGGGAAACACAAATTTCTTCACAGTGCAACCTTGTCTCTCAGAGCCCTCCTTCTAGGTCTGGCTAATGATTGGAACCCACTATACTGATTCACCTGTGCTTACTGTAGCCACACCTAGATAACCTGTCTTTTATTTTCTCCTCTTCAGCTCTTCCCACACAAACTTAAAGTTTCTCAGGCAGAACCAATATGTGCAAGGTTACTTCTTCCCTTCACATTTTCCCTGCGTGACGTGGAATAACACAGTCTATGAACTACTCTCCTGTTCAGTATTTTCAACAGGCTCAAGCTTACATCTTTTAATGGTTAAGCTCATTCACCATTGTCACTGCATTTCTGCTGTTGTATTATTTTTGATTCATGGGCCATGCCCTCACATACGCTCCATTATTTATACATACTTAGAATGTGCGTGCATATAATGTGTATGTATGAACATATTTATTGTACGTATATAAATAAAAATGTGAACATGTATGGGCATGTACATACACACAGCATACATAAAACCTCAGAGCCACACAAAAGACAGTGTTTTCTCCAGAGAACATTGTAACAGAGTGGAGGCAGGGAAGAAGTCTTCTTTCTTGCTCCTGTCACAGGACAAACGAGACTGTAACTGACTGCAATATAGGACACAGTCTTTGCTTCCTTCCATATGATGCCGTACTTTATTTCACTAGAGGGGCAATCATAGGAAGAAGCACTGGAGTCTGTTGCAGGATAAAATAATAAAATATGTTTTTATGGCACTGGATATTGCCCATCTCCTCAGCGTCTTTCAAAGGTAGCATTACCCAATGCAATATAATTCTTATTTCACTAGCAGATGAAAGCATCCTTGGGAGTTTCACTTTCTAGATGAGGTATTCTCTTACACTGTGCACACATGAACCAGCACAGCCCACAAGCTGGAAGTTTAGTGTGGCCACAGATAAATGACCCAAGCAAGAAACATCCTTCTTCAGGCTGTGCAGCTCTGCAGTTGTGCTCACTTCCTGCTCAGGGCCAGGCTGATCTCCTGAGGTCTATGAGTGCATACCCTTTTTTCCAAAATGAAACATTTGGGTATTGAACTAAGTGACCTTCTGAGGTCCCTTCCAATCCCTAACATTCTGTGATTCCGTGATTTTCACATTCCAGTACTTCAAAATATATTTGGAAAATGAATTAGTTTCTTTCAAGTTAGATACATAAACACTTTGTATCTCAGAAGAGTTTCAAACAGTGGATTTTTCTACTAAAAAACATATAAATCATATTAAGAACAAACTCTTTTTTTTTTTTTTTTTTTTTTTTTTTGGTAATCCTAAAGAAATTGAAAATTTCAGCACTTTGAATCTTCTTAAGAAAAAATAGTATTATATATATAGTACTTTATAGATTTGTCATTGGGCGTTGCTGGCAAAAAGATGGATGGTTTTGGCCTGGCACATGTGTAACTTTGATTTAGAACTTTGTTTGAACATTATCAAATTATAAGCTGTAATAGGATTCATTAGGATTCGATTTGAAAATGTATTATCCATAAACTGTATCTGAAAAAGCACAGTCTTTCATTCACAAGAAATCTATGTAAATACCATGTCTTTACATCACATAACTAGATATTTTTATTGACTAAAAAGCTTTTGTGTCGGGGAAAACAAGCTACTTTATCGATTTCCGACAACATTTCCTCATAACTAAAATCACAGCATGGTTGTGTTTCATTCAATACAACAAGGTTTAAAAATTTGTTTGTTTGGTAGAATTGAATAACAAACTACTTGAATAATTTTTCCTATTGAATTAGGTGATGTTAATAGCATTTGTTGGACAGGTTTCATCTTCATGTGTAAACAATATTAAAAGCTACAAATAAAATCCAAATTTGCATCTACCTATCAATATAACAACTGAATCTCCATCATAGCTCTCCCATCATAACTTCAGAAATTAATTTCACAGACACTGAGTAGTTCAGTCTTTTCCTTTAAGAGGAAGTAAATATCCCTCCCACTCCCAGGTACCAGGCAGTGCTGAAGAACTTAGTGGTACAAAAGCCACTCATTAATCACAGTCATGGTATTTACTTTAGTAAAGAAAAAACCTGAATGAAATGTAGTAGCTTCTGATGCAGAGATCAAGTTGTATTTGATGTAACTTTGTATTTTGTGACCCCATTTGTATTTAAGTACCTCTGCTGCACAGCATGTGGGCAGATTTTTTTCAAAATCAATGAATGCCCTGCACAAAGCTCGTAAGAATTTTTCCTAACTGCATAATACTTTAAAATTATTTTTTCTCAGACAGCCATAATTTTGTGTGTGTGTGTTATGTGTCTTTAAAAGTTAATTTATTCTAATCTCAAGGTACAACAGTGATTTTGTATTAGTACTATTATACAAGCATCAAATGGAGGAGGATAATTTTGAAGCTACCATCATCCCTTAATCATCCATTTCTTTACCTCATCTTTCCTAAGTTTCCATTAGGGGCAAAATTGTCTGGATTTATGATTTTTTTTCTTGCAAGACATTATTATTATAACATTGCTGTAACATTTTTTTTCTTTAAATTAGTGACTTGTTAGTTAATTTCAATTTAAATTAGTTTAAATAAAGGGATATATATTGAAAAGAGTAAGTCTGGTGAGGAAAATTCAGAAAATTCCGAGAGACACTGAATACTTGGCAATGAATAACGTTTGAATGAATTTTTAATGGAAGTAAATGATAAGAAGAGAAAAATCTTTCTTTCAACAGTTACCTTTTTATCCTAAAGATGACAAGCCAGACATTTCAGGTACTGTACAGCAGGTCCCTAGATGTCCCTGCTGTTTTTCCAAAAGGTAAAGAGAATTTATAGGGTTCAAATGCAGCCTATATTTCAATTTCAAATGTAGTCTTTTGTATGTGACCGATGTTTACTGATATGAGTAAAGATGACGTTCTCTAACCCAGTGCTGACTAGAGTACAAAGAGACATGTTAGAACACTCTGCAAGTTGCAAGTGCTATGAAATATTCATTGGACACTTCAAGGGTTGTTTTCTTTTTTTCCACATGAAAGTGCTTTGCTTGTTGTAGCTGATCTTTTCCAGAGCTCACAAAAAGGTATTTGCCAACACTACCTTTTCCTTCTCTAATGCTACTAATTGAAATGAAAGAAAATCATTTTCACTGTGTTAATTGTTAACTCATGATATTTAATAGTGTCACAATTTTTTTGCACACAGATACATCTTTGCCTGATTAAGGAACAGTAGATTAGACACCAGATGTCTGATAGAATCATATCTTATTACTAATTAATATTAGACAGGATAAGAGTCATTAAATAGACCCCAAAGCCCATCTTTTTCATTCATACCTAACTGTAAGATGTCTGTGTCAGATCTTTGTGAACCAGCTACTTTGTTGGCAGGTGAATCTGATTAGGCTTTCCTTCTCAGACATCATATTTTTTTTTTTCCCCACACCACTGAGAGGTCGAATTTGCTATTATTCTACTGAAAAACTGGCAAACCTGTGCGTCTACATGAACAATGAGATATAAGTACTGCTTTTTAAAATCCCTGTTTCTCTACTTTCCAATGATTTCTCTAAATAATTTCAATTCAGAAAAATCACATGGAATTAAAACTACATAAACTTCGTTTTTTATTCTGAGCTTAGGAGTTAAAGAACACATGGAATTAAATAGTAATGATAACATACTCAGAACTCACAGACTCGCTGATCTACTTTATTTACATACAATGCATTTAAGACTGGGGGCACGGTCAGCAATAGAATTTTTCTGAGAATTATATCTATAAATCACATCAATGACTTTATTTGTAAAATCGTTTTTACCACCTGAATTAATGTCACTTGAAAAGTAGCATTTGCAGAAGTGAAGCTGGAAGAGGAAACTCCGATTCCACCAATAAAATTTAAGTGAAATCCATCCGGAAGTCTGAATACTAAAAAAATAATAATAATAATAATAAAAAAAAACAGAATCACATCCAAAATAGAATGTCTTTAGTACTTATAATAGTCTGGCTTTTGTTTCAAGATTTACCAGCTGAATACTCCTTTCAAAACTAATAATCTATCTCCAAAGTCCTCATGCTTTTTATAAATTCAGCTAATACTATTCTAAATAAAACACTCTTTCTCACAGTATTTCAAATACAATAGCCTCCACACACAAAAGAAGCATTAATGTCATTAGTAGAAACACTTCACTGTCTTTCCGATTCACTTGCTCTTCTATTTAAAGTTGTCAGAAGATCCAGCCAGACCGTTATGAGGTGAACACCCATAATACTTTGACAATGCAATTGGTAGAAGTAATGCTTAAAAAATTACATGATGGAACATTTTAGGATTTCATGGTTTTGTTGTTGTTTTTTTTTAAGAGCTCACTTTCCTGAGAATTTCCTGTGCAGGGAGAAGAGTCCAGGTGGGAAGTAAATTATGAGAATGCAGTATTCCAGACAGACTTAGTAGCATAAATTCTTTTCCCCTAATGACTAAGTGAAAATTCCATGTGTATTTGTTTGACTGTTTCCACAAAACGATATGACTAGAAGGGGCAGTATCTTGCAAGAATTATCTTGTTTATGCCTGCATTTACTCTCTACTTTTCTCATACTTTCTTATTCAGGCATGGAAAGATTGCGGCAATTCTTGCTTGTTCACATTGCATTTTGTGATAGACTTATTTACTGTTGTATGCCTTTTGGAGTTCTCTTACTTCCCAGGACCACGAGTGGATTTTATTGTGAGTGAGAGGCAACTGAGTATAAATAACAACATATTTCAAATTTGTAAGATAACTTGTTCTTCACTGAGACATCTAGAAAGTGAGATGAAGCATTTTTGTATTAACTCAATTTTAAGAACAGAAAATGAAGGTGACATTTTTTATCAGAATCTGGCTAAAGAGATAATAATGACCATTCACAAATAAGATATTAGGAGTCATTCGTACCTTAAGAACAGACTTGCTGTTATATCCTCAAGTCTCTAAGTTGCAAGTCCTTTATTTATTGACATTTTCAACAGCTGGAATATACAGTACAGCTGTCCTGGGAGGCATTTTCCTTTTTTTTTTTTCTCCTCTCATATTCAGTGGCATAAAACCACATTAATTGGGTGAAACTCCTTTTTTTTTGTAACTCAGCTTTTCAAGACACTTACAACTGACCAGATGAAACTGTCTTTGCAAAGCTTTGCTAAGAATAATACTATTCTACTAGATAAATAAAGCACAACATCAGCAGTACTACAGGAAACGTCCATTACTTTCAATTAACTGACATTTGGGGCCCCCTTGAAATCTCCCTCATGTTCAGAATAAAGAGTTTCCTTTATTCTGCACAGCTCTGCATGCAGACAACCCTCCTTCAATTTGAGCTGTTTTGCTTCATCTCCCACTTTTCTATAACTTTTTCTGTCAGTCTCAGTAAATGATGAAGAGACTGCAATACTAAGGCAGTTTCCTTATGGCTGCCCTGTCCTCCTTGTGATCAGCTTCTGACACTGAAACTCACATATTAGCTTGGTCAATCAAGCTCTCACATGCAGATTTTTTTTCCTAAAACTCTTATAACACTTCAGTATTTCTTTTGCACTCCATTGTCCAGGTTCTCCTAATTTTTGAAGTTTATTTTTCTGTGTCCTTTTCCATATCCTAGGCAAATCAGTCAGATCTACTCATTTTTTTTCTGCAAAGGTCATACTCTGACACCATCTCTTTAACCATATACCTCTTTTTGAATCCCATTCTACTGCTGTTTATGTCAACTATAAACTACTTGTCTTTACTTTTAAGATATTTCCCTTACTCCCGACCTATTCCCCTTCTATCGTCTTCTCAACAGAGACATTTTGCCTAATCCACACATCCCAATTTCTTGTAATGAACAATAACAAATCACCAGGACCAGATGGTATTCACCCAAGAGCTTTAAAATAACCCATGGATGAAATAGCCAAACTACTAACTGCAACGTGTAGTCTTTTCATTTAAAATACTGACAGTCACAGGAATAGATGGTGGGCAATATGATACCATTTTTTACAGAAGTCATGGGGAAAATCTAGAGAATTACACACCAGTAAGTCCTATGTGCTTACCAGGCACACCGTTAGCAATTATTCTAAAAAACAGAGTTTTAAACTGGCTAAACATGATGTATGGATAAAGTTTCCAAATCTAGTGTAATTTCTTAAGAGGTCTTGAATCTGGGGACAAGATAGATCAACTGGTAACCAGAAGACATTTCATAAAATCCCTCACTGATGCCTGATAAAGAAACTAAGGTATTCCTAGGATAAAAGTAAGCATTCTCCTGTATATAAGTCGCTAAATAAAAAATAGAAAAGGTGGGAAGTGTCTCACAAGTGGAACCCCTCAGCAGTCTGTGCTGTTCAGCACATTTGCAAACAGTTTTGGAAAGACAATAAGCGTTCCAGGGAGGTAAGGACAAGGGCTACCTACTGACTGGTGGATAGAATCCTGAGTAACATAGTAAAAAGGAAGATTAAATTCAATGCAGATAAATGTGAAGTAAGCAATACAGGATACAAAGTCTATATGTATGAAATAAGTTTGGAATTAGGTTATTATTAATGGGAAGAAAAGTTCTGAACTTACAAAAGATGTTTTTTTGAAAATGCTGACTCAGTAATCATTAAAAGACTACTAGATAGCTTGGAGTCATCAAGAAAATGCACAGAGTATAAACGTAAAATATTATTAGCACCTCCATAAATATGTGTTGTGCTAGTAACTCTGTGTGCTGCCGGCAGTTCTGTTTCCCTATACTGAAGAGTATAGTAGAAAGGGAAAAGTAGCACAGAAAATTAACAACGATGGTCAAAGTTATCACAGAAGTTATGCATGAAGTGGTTTATACATATGGACACTGCAGTCATCACTGGGAGAGGAATGACAGGACTGGAAGCACACAGTCAGGGCATAACAAATGTTATCTGTACAGAATCACAGAACCACAGAATTGTAGGAATTGGAAGGGACCTCCGGAGATTGTCTAGTCCAACCCCTCTGCCAAAGCAGGCTCACTACAGCAGGTTGCACAGGTAGGCGTCCAGACATGTCTTGAATATCTCCAGAGAAGGAGACTCTGCAACTTCTCTGGGCAGTCTGTTCTAGAGCTTCATCACCCTTACTGTGAAGAAGTTCTTTCGCATACTCGTGTGGAACATCGTATGCTCCAGTTTATGGCCATTTCCCCTTGTCCTGTCCCCACAGACCACTGAAAAGAGGTTGGCCATGTCCCTTTGTCTCCCACACTTAAGATATTTATAAACATTAATAAGATCCCCTCTCAATCTTCTCTTCCCAAGGCTGAACAGACCCATTTCACTCAGCCTTTCCTCACAGGGAGATGCTCCAGGCCCTTTAACATCTTTGTGGCCCTCCGCTGGACTCTTTCCAGGAGATCCTTGCCTTTTTTGTACTGGGGAGCCCAGAACTGGATACACTGCTGCAGGTGAGGCCTGACCACGGCAGAGTAGAAGGGGAGGATCACCTTCCTTGACCTGCTGGCCATGCTCCTTTTAATGCACCCCAGGATCCCATGGGCCTTCTTGGCCACCAGGGAACACTGATGGCTCATGGCCAACCTGTCATCCACAGGACCCCCGAATCCTTTTCCACAGAGCCCCTTTTCAGCAGGTCATCCCCCAGCCTGTACTGATACAGGCAGTTATTCCTTCCCAGACGCAAGACTCTACACTTGCTTTTGTTAAACTTCATCTGGTTTCTTGCAGCCTAGCTCTCCAGCCTGTTCAGGTCCTGCTGAATGGCAGCACAGCTTTCTGGCATGTCAGCCACTCCTCCCAGTTTTGTATCGTCGGCATACTTGTTGATGGTGGACACTATCCCTCATCAAGGTCATCAATGAAGATACTGAACAAGACCAGACCTAGCACTGGGGAACACTGCTTGTCACAGGTCTCCAACCGGACTCTACACTGCTGATGACAACCCTCTGAACATGGCCAGTCAGCCAATTCTCAACCCGACTCACCATCCACTCATCTATCCTACCCTTTCTCAGCTTTGTTATTAGGATGTCATGAGAGACAGTATCAAAAGCCTTGCTGAAGTCAAGGTAGATGTCATCCACTGCTCTGCCCCATCTACCCAGCTAGTGATGCCATCACAGAAGGCTACAGTGTTGGTATGTTCAAATCTAACTCAAATAGGTATATCCAGTAGATGAGATGCAGAAATCCTGTGAACATCTAAAATGTCCTGGGCTTCAGATAGTCATCAAGCAAGTTCTCAGTAGAAAAATCTTTCAAGAAACATCAGGATAAGACCTGGCTTGGAAAATTCCTTCCTGGCATCCAGGCAACTGTGGGGGCTTAACAGTAATTGGTAGCTAAGCTCTCACTCACCATCCTCAGCAGAACAGGGGGAGAAAATACAGTGGAAAAAGTTCATAGGCTGAGATAAGGAGATAAGGGAGATCACTCCTCAGTTACTGTCATGGACAAAACAGCCTCAGACATGGGAGATGTAATTTATTTACTACTGATAGTAGCTTAGAGCAGTGAGAACTAAAGGCAAAGTAAAATCATCTTTCCCTCTCAACTCTCTTCTGTCTCGTCTTCACCCTCTTCTCCAGTTCAGCATCCCTACCGTAGGACACTGTCTTTCCCCATCTGATCCGACATGGGCTTTCCACAGGCTGCAGCTCTCCAAGCACTGCTCCCCACAGCTCTGTACCACAGGGCCCACCCGTCCAGCACTGCTCCCCACTGCTCCCCACAGGCAGCAGCTCCCCCAGCCCTCCTGCCCCACCGCGGGCCACTCTCCAGGGCTGCATCTCCGCCTGTGGGCTGTGCCTCCTTCAGGCCTCACTGACTTCTGCACCACGGGCTCCTCTGTGTCTGCGTGTGGAGATCTGCTCCGTGGAGGCAGGGAACAGCCTGCTCCTCAGAGGGCCTCTTGTGGGCTGCAGGGAGCTGCTGCTTCATGCCTGGAGCTCCTCCTGCCTCCTGCACTGACCGTGGGGACTGCAGGGCAGTTCTCTCACAGTTTCTCGCTCCCAGATGCTACTGCACAGCGTTTTTCCCTCTCAGAGGTACAACTCAAAGGCACATCCAGTGTCACTCACTGCTCAGCTCTGGCAGCAGAAGATCCGTTTTGGAGCATCTGGAGCTGGCTCTGATCTGACCTGTGGCAGATGCTGGACCCTTCACACAGAGGCCACCTTGAAGCACCAGTGCCAAAAACCTCACCACATAAACCTAGTAAAGAGAGTACACATAGAAAGTTTATACTGCACATAGTTCTGTTAATATGTACACATTCTAGCAAAAAAGACCAACTAGAGGCTCGGTATGGTTATACCTGAGGTATTAAGCATCCATGGAAGTAGTTTTCCCACAGTTCTATTCCTTTCTCAGGAGAGGCCTGGCCCATGAACGCTGATAAGGTTATTTCAGGATCTCTCTCCAGATTTGTGATTTTCACAAGCGCTACAAAAGAACTTGACAGACAAGCAGATATTTCATGTGCTGGACTTTGTTCACTGTGATGGTCTATTTCTTTGTCTTCTACTAACTTGTCTGTCTTGCTTTATGCTTAGACTGTGAGCCCTTTTGGGTAGCAGCTTTTTCTAATCTGTGCTTGTGTAGCACCAGGCAGCAAGGGACACCAGTTTCTGACTAGGGATTCTAAGGATATGAAAATTGTAGTAATTAGCATGACTAAGAATATCAGAAATGGATTTTTAAATGTGTAAAATGGTTTAGCTTGGGATTTGCAGCTGTGTGGGATTTGCAGTTTCAAAACATGTAAGATTCATTGAACTGAGGGTGAGAAGTATCTGAGTAGCTACCTTCATGATAAACATGCATTAGAGTAATAGAACTCTTTAAGGAAAGACACCAAACCTTCCTTCAGTCAGTGTACCGTAACTCTACCAGCTTTAGATACACCAAGTATAAACAGGAAGAAGCTTCAATATAAAGAACTAAAAATACCATTTTCATTTAATATTATTTCTGAGCCAAAGTTAATGAAGTTACCTTTATGTTGCTACCTTGTCTGGTCTCTCACATCCTAAGTCCTCTAAAAAAAATAGTTAAAAATGTAGCTTAAGGCAAATTCCAAGCCATTCACTTAGAATTTTACTGAATCAGAGAAGCTCTTATTTATGTCTTCACTGCAAAGTTGTCATTATTTATAATGCAAAACTATCATGATTTTGATAGTGTTCATACACATATTTGGTTGTGTTTATGTGGCGCCCTGATGCGTACTTAATGGAATAAAATATGCCAAAATCTGTGGCCACTTTATTCAACAAAATGTGGATTATCAAGGTGAAAGACTTCTTTAACAACAGCCAAACATTTATTCAGCTCCCAATTACTCATCTCAGAACTTGCGATATGCATAAGAATAGCAGGGAAAAATGCTGTTCTGGATGTTACTTCTTTCATATTCTATTAAAATTGTAATAGCCTGCTTCCATTATACATTTCCCTGTATATTTCAATCAACATGTCACTTAGCTGCTGCTCCTGAAGTGCACTTAATATTTTCATTAAAATCAATAAAGCCAAGAAATGACAAGGGTGCAGGTGGATGCAAGCAATTAAACTTCTCCTATATGTATTGTTAACTAGCATGTGGAAAAAGAAGCTTCATTCAACACCTGTCCCTTTCCTTTTGAATGGCAGCTAACAGAAATCCACTTAGCCAGCTTTTGTCTGCTTATTTTGCTGACAGATGATGTGAAGAAGTAGGCAGTTACAGGGCCAGTAATTCAGAATTAATTTTCCCTTCAAAAGAGTGATGTGGACAACTGAGTGCAGTAATGGTACCTGCTCAGAATTCAGGGGGTAAACAAGATAATTTGAGATGATGGGACAGAAATAAAAGCTCTGTAAAGGTTTTCTCCTCACATGACTTTCAGTGGCACACTCACTAGCACTTTTTACCCATCTCAAATGAAAGTCAGAAGAGTTAATCATTGAAGTATTAGTCTGGTGTACTTTTGTACTAGAATTGAAAGGGAAGAAAACAAAACAAGAGAATGAGTATTGTGCCCCACCCCAATATTAAAATACGTGATAGTGAAGGACAATGCTTAAGCCACACAGTGATTGTTTATCAATCCTGCTTTTAGAACATGCTGCAAATTAAAGGGAGCTGCTGACTGTACACGAGCTGTATATTTGCAATAAAGGGAAATCAATATAACTGCAATCATTGGATTACATCTGTTTATTGGTCACCCGTGCAGAGCTAACCAGTGTCAACCTCTGTACTTGCAGAAGAGTGAAATTTAGAAAGCTGTACTGTCATTACAAAAGCCAAATGCAGACACCCTGTAAGTGTGCACAGGTTTAAGTGCAATGCAGAAGCCACAGCTCTGCATTCACTGCTCCAGATGTGTCAATAAGGTTATATGTACATGCATAAACACACAGATGAAGAACTGAGGTAGGCTCTAGAAACTTCTGAGCAAATTGTACACAAGGATTGATTTGTCTGGATGTTTCCTCTCTCTGTACTATAAGCAAATATAAAGGCATGAATATATCAAGGTAATCAAAAGGAAGAGGAACCTTCTCAGAGACTTCTCTCTCCCAGCCTCAAAGGCAGCCAAATTTGAGGTCTTTCTCTTTGAAGACCTTCTGAGCAGTGTAGAGAGCTTGCTATTCCATAGAGGAACGGAGCCTTGGATTGGGTATACCTATTAATCTCTGTCTGCATAACTCCTAAATGCAGTTCTAGAAGGAGTTAATGGAACTATTTATGGGACAGCTGCCAAACCAGTCTGTGTTTGGAGTCTGATGTCTCATAACCTCTCATCCATCTCTCCCTGGCATTCAATCCTGTTCTGTCACTCAATATCATTATTATTAGATGGCTGTTTCTATCCTCTAACAGTTTACTCTGCACTCTGAAAACTACCACCTACAAAATATACGGAGGTACTTAATACCTAACTGATTTTTGCTGTGACTGTACTCTCAAAAAAAAACAAGAAAGGGAGTGGGCTAATCTTCAGCACACTCTGTAATTCAGTCTTGTTCACCTTATATATGAGGGATTTCTGGACTCAGACACTGGTGCAAAAATGACAAAGAGCATCTCAGGCTTAGGCTCCTCACAAAATCCAGCTGCTTTTGCAGGAGTCAAATATAATCACGTCCTTCTAGGGAGAACTGTGTGCTCTTCAGTTCTACCCCAAAAATTTAGTACTGGCAAGCTGTCAGACTAGGGAAGTGTGAAACTCTTGGCTGAATTTACCTCATTGCTAACCAAGCTGAGCTGACATTACTACAGCTACACTTGGCAAACCCATATATGCAGTCCTCTTATGTAGGACACTGTGCATTGGCTGTGCTTGCAGACAGTGCAGTACTGGGTCTTAATAGGGCAGTCTTTCCCTATCTCTACCACCACTTTACAACGCCCCAAAGTGCAGTGCAGACTTCACTAACTACTATCATCTCTGCCTGTAAAACAAATCACATCAGACAAGAAATAAGCGCTAAAGTGCTTCTCTTTTCTTTATTCATTCCTGTTATCATGGTCCTCACATTTGTGGTGTCAACTCTTACATTAGAACCAAGGCCTCAAATGGTTTGTAGACATGTTTTCTGTAAAACTTGTAAGAAGTTGTCCATGGAGGCATGCAAGCAAGTCATTTTAAACATGCATGAAAAAGTGTGAAAACAGAGTTTTGTTTGCAATTCTCTTGTTGTGCAAGCTGCATTTATTTATTTATTTATTTATTTTGAGGAAACCTTCAGCACATTCTGAGATCTACTAAAATAATAATACTCTTATAAACAACTTTAGCAACTTAACTAGTGTCTTCTTTCATGCTTTCCTAGAAAAGAATGGGACTTTTATATCTTGGTTAGTTCAAATATATCATGTGAATTTGTTCAGAATATCAGCAAATTTACTGCATGTGGTTAGCCTAGCTTGTCTCCAATAGATGCTTATTTCTAGCTCATGTGGGACTTGTTTCATAGAATTTCAGATTGATATGGAAGAGAATTAGACCAGAATCTGGCCCAGTCTGTATGAGAGTCAAGTGGTAGATAGTTCAGTGGTAATGACTTACCTTCTGAAGCGGGGTAACTTCTACAGATAAAGCTTGCATCTCCAAACATTAAATTATGGGGGCAACACTGAAAGCAATGCTTCCTGTTTTATTATGTTGGCCTACAACATCAGAGGCAGATATTGTCAGTATGGCAATAGAGATTGAACCTTCCCACCAATATTGCAATATTCCATTACATTCTGTTGTTGTGAAACAGTTGGCAGCAGAGGGGCAGCCTGACAAAACAGCATCAGAAATGGAAGTGCGTATGAAGCAAAGGTATGTCACTGAATTCCTCAGTGTGGAAAAAATGGCACCCATTGACATTCACTGGCACTTGCTCAACTTCTATGGAGACCAAACTGTGGATGTGAGCCCAATGAGGGGTGGGTGGTGCATTTCAGCAGAGGCAGCAGTGACATGAAAGACAAGCTGTGCTCCAGATGGCCATGAACAACCATCAAACTGCAAGACAAAGAGCGTCTCAATCAGCTCGTCTGCGCAAATTGGTGGATTACAAACAGCATACAAAGCTGAGTATTGGTTTCATTGTATTGGAAACAATTGGAAACAATAGTGGCAGTGTTGAAATATTGCGAAGTTTGTGCCAGATGGGTGCCATGAATGCTCACAAAGGAGCAGAACCAACACCATATGTATGTTTTTCAGGACATACTGAACCAGTATGAGGCTGAAGGTGACAACTTCCTGGAGTGCATCATTACCTGTGATGAGATGTGGTGTTACCACTGTGAGCCAAAGTCAAAACAGCAGCCCATGGAATGGCGACATGTGATTTCCTCATTGAAGAAAAAGTTAAAGACTCAACCCTCAAGGAGTAAAGTGATGCACACTCCCTTTTGGGATGTGTGATTTGATCTCACTGGAACTCCTGCAACCCAAACAAGCCATCAGCTCTGACTGCTACCTTGCAACTCTGACTAAGCTGAAGGCTTGTGCTTCCAGAGTTAGGCCAGAGAAGAAGACAACTCTTGTAAGATGATAATGGCAGGTCCCATGTCAGTTTCAGGATCGTGGAGTATTTTCCAGTCTTGGTTGAACCACACCCACTGTGCAGTCCAGATTTGGCACCTTCTGACTTCCATCTGTTCAGACTGATGAAAGATAGACTGCGCTGACGATATTTTTCTAGCAGTGTTGCCATCATAACAGCTGTGAAACAGTGGGTCACATCCACTGGTGCAGATTTTCTTGAGCAAGACATACTCCACCTGAGGTTTCTTAAAATACAGATCAGGTAGTCTAAAGTGTTCCTACTTCAGGCTTTCAAGTTTGAGCTAAAGAATTGTTTTAGAGAGCAAAAAAGCCTAGCACTGGGTTTACAGCAGAATTGTAAGCACAACTGCGTACTTCCTCCATCTCTGTGCTGTGCGTGGCCTGTCTGTTGTTAGCGCCTGTTTTTCCCAGCTAATTTATTCCCTTCATACATTCTCTCTGAAGCACTGACCAGTCTTTGGCAATTTCACCTTAGTCCACATAGTTTTGTAACAGTGAGTAGCCAGCACAGCAAGGTCCATCCGTTCTGAACTTACTCTGAGAGC
This sequence comes from Pavo muticus, assembly GCA_016647715.1. Lineage (NCBI taxonomy): Eukaryota > Metazoa > Chordata > Aves > Galliformes > Phasianidae > Pavo > Pavo muticus. The sequence continues at coordinate 529,491 of JACDJE010000550.1, forward strand.
AGGCATATAACTAATTTTGACTGAAGATGAAAAAAAATGAGTTGTGACATACAACAGACATTTGGCTTTGTTTGTTGAAGCTTATTACAACCATTTTTAATATTTTTTTAACTGCACTGTTATTTGTAATATGCCTGCATGTTATGTGGAAAAAAAATACTTATTTTCACTTTTGATTCTTCGTGTTTTCAGTATTCTCTGCTCAAGATTCAGAAGGCTGTTATTGTTTATCTTCATAAGAATGGTTCTCATAAACATTTTGCCAAAGAAAAATACATTTTTAAAAAATATATATTTCACAGAATCACAGAATCACAGAATCACTAAGGTTGGAAAAGACCTATAAGATCATCCAGTCCAACCATCCACCTATCACCAATGGTTCTCGCTAAACCATATCCCTCATCACAACATCCAAACGTTCCTTGAACACCTCCAGGGTCGGTGACTCCACCACCTCCCTGGGCAGCCCATTCCAGTGCCTGACCACTCTTTCAGAGAAGTAGTATTTCCTAATATCCAGCCTGAATCTTCCCTGGCACAGCTTGAAACCATTCCCTCTAGTCCTATCACCAGTTACACGAGAGAAGAGGCCGACCCCCAGCTCACTACAACCTCCCTTCAGGTAGTTATAGAGAGCAATAAGGTCTCCCCTGAGCCTCCTCTTCTCCAGACTGAACAATCCCAGCTCCCTCAGCCGCTCCTCATAAGGCCTGTGCTCCAGACCCCTCACCAGCTTTGTTGCCCTTCTTTGAACACGTTCCAGGGCCTCAATGTCTTTCTTGCAGTGAGGGGCCCAGAACTGGACACAGTACTCAAGGTGCGGCCTCACCAGAGCTGAGTACAGGGGGACAATTACTTCCCTGCTCCTGCTGGTCACACTACTTCTGATACAAGCCAGGATGCCATTGGCCTTCTTGGCCACCCAGGCACACTGCTGGCTCATGTTCAGCCGAGCGTCAACCAACACCCCCAGGTCCATTTCCTCTACACAGTCTTCTAGCCACTCCGCCCCAAGCCTGTAGCGTTGCTTGGGGTTGCTGTGGCCAAAGTGTAGGACCCGACATTTGGTCTTATTAAACCTCATCCCATTGGCTTCAGCCCAGCTATCCAGCCTGTCCAGATCCCTCTGTAGGGCCTCGCTACCCCCAGGCAGATCGACACTTCCAGCCAACTTGGTGTCATCTGCAAACTTACTGAGGGTGCACTCAATGCCCTCATCCAGGTCATCAATAAAGATATTGAAGAGGACAGGCCCCAGCACCGACCCCTGGGGAACACCACTCGTGACCGGTCGCCAGCTGGATTTAGCTCCATTGACCACCACTCTCTGGGCCCGGCCCTCCAGCCAGTTCCTTACCCAGCCAAGAGTGTACCTGTCCAAGCCACGGACTGCCAGCTTCTGCAGGAGAATAGTGTGGGAGACAGTGTCAAAGGCTTTGCTGAAGTCTAGGTAGACTACATCAACAGCCTTTCCCTCATCCACCAGGCGGGTCACTAGATCATAGAAGGAGATCAGGTTGGTCAAGCAGGACCTGCCCTTCGTGAACCCATGCTGGCTAGGCCTGATCCCCCGGTTGTCCCGCACTTGCCGCGTGATCTCCCTCAAGACAATCTGTTCCATAACCTTCCCTGGCACCGAGGTCAGGCTAACAGGCCTGTAGTTCCCCGGGTCCTCCTTACAGCCCTTCTTGTAGATGGGAGTCACATTGGCAAGCCTCCAGTCTTCCGGTACTTCACCAGTCAACAAGGAGCGCTGATAGATGATGGAAAGCGGCTCGGCTATCACCTCCGCCAGTTCCCTCAGCACTCTCGGGTGAATCTCATCCGGCCCCATGGACTTGTGACAGTCCAGTTGGAGTAGCAGGTCTCTGACTGTTTCCTCCTGAATCGTGGGTGGTTTAGTCTGCTCCCCAGCCGAGACTACCAGGTCAAAAAGTGGAGTACCCTGAGGATAACTGGTCTGACCTTTAAAGACAGACGTAAAGAAGGCATTCAGGACCTCTGCCTTTTCCTTATCCTCAGTAGTCACATTCCCAGCCTCATCCAGTAAAGAATGGAGATTCTCCTTAGTCCTCCTCTTACTGTTGATATATTTGTAAAAGGGTTTCTTGTTTCTTTTTATCCCAGCGGCCAGGTTGAGTTCGAGCTGGGCTTTCGCCTTTCTGATTTTCTCCCTGCACATCTTAACAACTTCTCTGTACTCTTTATTACTCTTTTATTTCTCTGTACTCTTTATTACTCTTTTATTTATATTTTATATTTTATTACTCTTTTATTTATTTGATAAAGATTTTTTCTTAACTGAAATAATTATTCAGTATCATTCTTTCTCCTCAAAAACATCGCTTTCTTTAAGATTTTTTAAAACTGTCCACATAAAAGATTTGCTTCATTGCTGATCAGCGCTGGGAAACAACTTCCTCCTAGTCTGAATGATGAAATGTTCTCCTCTGAATAAGACACCATCCAGTGTGTACAATGAATATAATTAGGTCTAATTCTCAGGAGTATTACAAATCATATCAAGCAAAATGAATTTTATGCCTTGCTACTAATACCGATTGCTAAATATAGTAATTGTGGAAATTTAATAACTATTTTAATTCAGAGATACTTATGTATGTACATATGTGTGCATATATGTCTGTGTGTGTGTGAGTACGTGTGTATATATTTATATACCAAAATAGATAAGAACATGCTAAGTGATATATAGCCTACATTCATCACTATCACTTAAAAGGAAATGTGAATCCAAAACCTTGAGGTGAGAATTCAGTGCATCACATGGCTCCAGTCTTGTTATAAAAAATACATCCGTCTTTCCTAAAACCTATTCCTACTGTTTCTATTCATAAGGACTTGTATAATTGGATTTACTATTTCAAATGTAAAGGAAATGTTCACTACCTAAACTACTAATATTCTTTCTACTGGTGATACTAATGTCTTTTCCTACTGAAGTTCATTCCACATTCAGGTGGTAGAAGACAACTCTGACATTGTCCAGCTAGCCAGCAGTTCATGACAACTAAGAGGTACAGTGATTGTGATTGCCAGAAACCTCATTTATGAATGCACATAGAACAATAGAATGTCTTGGATTGGAAGAGACATTAGAGGTCACACAGTTCCAGCCCTCCTGCCATGGGCACCCACCAGATCAGGCTGCCCAGATTCCCATCCAACCTGAGACTGAATGCCTCCAGCAATGGGGCATCCTCATGAAGCATCTGAGAAATAAGAAATGTGTCAGTGCAAAAGTTTCAGTGCCAAGAAGCTCATAATTTTCTAAGTCCTAAAGCAGAACTTAGACTATCAGCCATCTGCTTCTACGATTCATTGTACTGGGCTGAATGTCAAGCAGTTTGTAGGTTTCCTGAGAATAATTTATTGGTTGTGTTTACATGGATGAGGATGGATGTTTGTTTACTAGCTGGTGTTTTACACAGCTTCCAAGTTATTTGTAAAATATTTATTTGATTAAGAAATGGTAGTGTCAGACAACATTACATGGGGAAATGGCCACAGGTAACGACTTGAAGTTGGGTATCAGGAAGAAAGCATTTCTCTTGGAGGGTAGCAGAGCATACAGGAAAGCTACCCACAAAGGCTGGGTTATTTCCATCTTCAACGGATTTCAGCGTTAGACGATACAACATCATGACTGCCTCTCTCTAGTGCTGGTGAAGTTCCTATCAGATGTTCATCTGAGAGCTGCAGAGGTTCCTTCCAACCATCATTACTGTGATTCTGGGAAAATGATATCATGAAGGAAACTAAGCAACAATTCTAGAATTACACTTTCAGTATCCTCTTTTTCATCTTCAAAATGCCTAATCTGAAGGAATGGATAAAATAAATATTAAAAAAAGAACAAAGAAAAAAGAAAGAAAGTAAATGACTACTATTACCTCTAATCTCCATTAACATGTAAAGGATGAAAAAATATTTGCCAGCCTATAGATCTAGGGACTGTGAACAAGCTAAAAACAGCCTAAGTAGAAAGCAGCTGAAGCTACAGGAAAACACATTTTTAAAAGGTATAATAAAACATATATAGACTTGGGTTTCTAGTTCATAGGTAAAACTATTGCCCGGTTGGTTAATATAGTAATCTCCAGTGGGCAGTAACACTTCTTAATGGTTCCTTTCTCAACACAGAAGGCAATTACTTCTTTTCCACTCTAAACCTCAACAAGAGTAGATATGTTCTTATTTTTAGATCAGAATTAATTTGCATCAGTAAAATAAACTGTACAGCTATAGGAAATATTGACATAAGCAAATGAGTGCATATATATAACAAAGATATACAATATTGCCAATGATATCTTTGCTAAAAGCACAACATCGCACTGTAACATGCTCTTTCCTTGTTGTGCTTTAACCCAGCAGGCAGCTCAGCACCACACAACCTTCCCCTCACCCTCCCCTCTCCCAGTGGGAAAGGAAAGAGAATTGGGTGGGGGGAAAAAAAAAGTAGAATATGTAGGTTGAGATAAAAATTATTTACTAAGTTTGAAAGGGAAGACAGAATTAATAGTAATGATAACATATGTGTACTTTTATATATATTTACAAAATAAGTGACACACAACATAATAGCTCACCACCCACCAGCCAATTCCCAACCAGTTTCCAAGCAGCAGCTGCCTTCCCCAGCCAAATCCCCATGGTGTTATAATTTCCACATATTGTCATAAGGTATGGAATATCCCTTTGCCCACTTTAGGCCATTTGTCCTGGTTCTGTCCCCTCCCAGCTCCTTCTACCTCCCCAGCCTCCTTGCTGGCAAGACAGTACAAGAAGCTGAAAAAATGAATCAGTGGCTCTTTACAGCACTTCTCAGCAATAACTAAAATATCAGTGTATTATCAACATTTTTTTTCTCCTAAATCCAAAACAAGATATCATGTCAGACACAATGAAGAAAATCAACTCTGTACAAGCTGAAATTAGGGCATATCTTCATGTTCAAAAGACAAGGAAAATGCAAAAACCACTCAATTACCGTTGTTCATTCAGGCACCCTTCTCTAGCCCATATTAAAAAAAAAAAAATCTGTATACTAGCAACATTACAAAAAGACTTTATTATCCAAAAGCATCTGGAAAAGTTGACTGGAGATTTTATTAAGTCTTCTATAATGTTTTAAATAGTGTTTTAGCAGCTGTCTTTATCTTCGTGTTGTAGCACTCACATTCCCTCTCATCAGCCTGTTTTCTCATTTACTGAGCAAAGCAGGATGGATCACATGGGTACCATTTCAGGCGTGACTGGGGCATCTGATACTAAAAGCCCTGTCCAATTATCTGTCATTCTCTCCAGGAGCAAAGCCTCTCTCTACTTAAAGTTCTGGAGAGTATTAATGAGTATTGTATAGCATCGAGAAAGTCCTATTTTTTTTCAGTTCCTGGAAGTCTCTCAAACAGAGATCCATATATAAAGTTGAGAGAGATGCTCAGAAAGTGAGATTAGGATTGATTTGTGCACAAAATTCCTGTTCATCAAGGAGATGAAAAAAAATTAGCGGACCTACAAAAGAAAATGCTTCATCTAAGTAAGATGACAATCTGTTCATAACTAAACAGCAAAGTTGTGAAGTGTTATTAGAATACAGCTCTGCCCATGTAGATGTGGAAGATATTAGACCTCTAAAACAACTCACTCTAAAATGTCTAGTCATGGGTCATGGCTCTTCCAGCCAGATCTCACTTTCTACTCATCCATAATACAACTGTATTTGTTGGAAATTGAATTTCTTCTTTATGCTTTTACACTTAATACTCTTCATACACATATACTTTCAATATTTGACAATAACAGCTAAGCCATCGCAAGTCATTGGTTCACACATCCTTAAGGCTGTCCATTATCTATATGGTGGTTCCTAATGTGCTCCTCCAGTGAGTTGGAAAGATTACCTCCTCCATAGCAAAGCAAGCCCTCCCTGTGGAATTCTTCAAGTGTCCCAGGACAACTCTTTCCCTATCCCACAGGAATGTAGTTATTGTATAGGACACTCATCCTGTATTCTCCTCTGTGTAGATCCATAGAATCATAGAATCATAGAATTACCAACGTTGGAAAAGACCTCTAAGATCATCCAGTCCAACTGTCCCCTTATCACCAATATTTCCCATGAAACCACACCCCTCAGTACAAAATCTAAATGTTTCTTGAACACCTCCGGGGACAGTGACTCCAACACCCCCATGGGCAGCCCGTTCCAGCACCTGACCACTCCCTTGGAGAAGAAGTATTTCCTAACAGCCAACCTGAATCTACCCTCTGGCTCAACTTGAGGCCATAACACACTCTGATCTCCTGAGGCTCACCACTTCCCCTAACAGTTCTTGACACTGGAAGATGAGCTCAACCAGCTTTAGGTATCTTCAGTGAAGGTATTCTGAGCATCCTCAGTATATAGTCTTTACTTGATAACACCAATGCCTGTCCGTAAACAAAATGAGTTATCAAATAAAAATTTCTTGTAGTTTTCTGCTAAATTAGCAGCGCTTTTCTCTTTGTTATGCTAAACGAAAAATAAATATATCAAATTTTCTAGCAAAATACATTCCAAGGTCTTCTTAACTCCATCAGAGAGAGTGAAACAATGCATTCTAGCTGTACAGAATGCTAAACAGAATAGGAAGTATGTCTGATCCTGCTGCAGATGGGACAGGAAAATCAATAGTTTGTGAGACAAAGCTTCCAGCAATATAGATTGCTTGAACTACTTAACATTATGTCAAATTCACTTTAGGATCAGCAAATAGACACACCATAAGATGAATATTGAGAGAAGCACTATTTGTACTGTTTGCATTTAAAGGCCTAAAGTTGTATAGATTTTTATAATTAAGTAAGTCCATATAATTCAATTACAAGGCTTTTATTTAACCCTTAAACAGTTAATAGACCTAATATTCTTTTTTTCAATTTGGCTCAGGCAAAATACTAATAACATTTTTCATGCATCATATTTTCTTTCCTTTATTGTCTTCCTTTCATATTATTTGTAATTTTTAGAACATTTCCCTCTGTGGTAATCTAAAGCACTTTTGTCAAGAGTCTTGAAAGAGATTTATCACCTTAAAGCAAATAAACATTCCCACGTTGGAAAAGAACAAAAGGAAGGGAGGGAAGGAGGGAGGAAGGGAGGGAGGGAGGAGGGAAGGGAGGAAGGGAGGAAGGGAGG
>JACDJE010000550.1:536780-549547 GCA_016647715.1 Pavo muticus
AAGGAAGGAAGGAAGGAAGGAAGGAAGGAAGGAAGGAAGGAAGGAAGGAAGGAAGGAAGGAAGGAAGGAAGGAAGGAAGGAAGGGAGGTAGGGAGGGAGGAAGGGAGGAAGGAAGGGAGGGAGGGAGGGAGGGAAGAAGGGAGGAATGGGGGAATGGAGGAATGCAAGGGAGGAAAGGAAAGGAGGGGAGGAAGAACAGGAGGAAGGACAGGAGAGAGGGAGGAACGAGTGAAGGAATGAGTATTATATCTGGCTGCTGATATAGCTGAGGATTAAAAAGACATATTCAGATACATTCATGCTTAAAATTAAACACTGCATAAAGTGTTGAATAGACAGGTGGAATTAGGCATCCTTGTTACTCTGTTGTGACATGGACTTGAAATATGTTTGTAGTAGTTTTCACTTTGAAATATATGAACCATGGTTTCTAATCAAATGGTCTACCAAAAACTGTAACAAATTATTTACAGAGGGTTTACAACTGGGTAGCATTTGCCCACACTGAAAAGTCAATTGCATACCATGAATCACACAGGGTTTAAAAAAGAAAAAAGAAAAGAAAAAAAAGCCAAAAGAAAAGTATTCATTATAGTTACTCCATCTGAGGACTAAGGTGCTAGTTTAATTTACGATAGTCACTCAGGACATTGATTATTTCCTACTTTGATTATGAAGATAAAAAGCATCAGAGCACAGAATCACGGAATTGTAGGGGTTGGAAGGGACCTCTGGAGATCATCTAGTCCAGCCCTCTGCTAAAGCATGTTCCTTACAGTAGCTTTCACAGGTAAGTGCCCAAATGGATCTTGAATATCTCTAGAGAAGGAGAGTCCACAGCCTCTCTGGGCAGCCTGTTCCAGTGCTCTATTTCCATCTCAATGGAGAAGTTCTTCATTGTATTTGTAGATACAGAAGGGTAAACAAAGATGAGGTTGTTGAACCCCAAAGAAGTTCCACTAGGACAGACCTGTGTTTACAAAATTATATCACATACTAGAGAATCGTACAAACTTCTCTTCGGCTTCCTTTTTTAAGCTTCCTAGTAAGAGCCCAGATTTGTGCATATATTGAGGGGGAAAGTCCATTACTGCCTAGAGGAGCCTTGGTTCTGCACCGTTAATATTTCAGCAAAAGTATCTCAACTGCCTGAGAGGCAGGGCCACGCAGATCACTCTGCTCTAGTACTTAGAATTTTAGATGTCTAACTTCGGTGCTTTTTATGATCTTGAAATAATATAACTACTTGTTTGATTTGGATTGATAGCACTTTTATTGAGCCTGTCTGGGAAATTTTTAACACTGCCAGATACAAATCTTTCCTTACTGGCCATCTGCTATGGTGCTCAAAGTTTCATCAAGGAAGCAGCTTTTGTAATATGTATGACAATATTGTTAAAGACATCTTTTCATTAACTTTTATTCACTAGTGTGGAACTCAAGGCTGTCAAGACAGTTTCAAAGAATAGAGGAAGAAAGAAAAAAGTTTTACATTGCGATAAAGTTTTTGGAGGTAGCAATGTTAATTGTCCTGTCAGATTGTTTACAGGGCAGAGCTAAGGATATGAATGAAAACCATAGAATAAGAGTATTGTAATAGCTAAAAAATTATAAATCATAAATACACTTACGTGACTGCAATGATGAATTAAACGGTATCTTATCCTAACAACAAATGAACCCTAAGTTCAGACAACACTTTCTCATTTTCTGAAGCAGGTGTGTGCTGCACTCACAAATGCAAGCTCAACATAATTCCCTTACAAATTGATATCTTCAGGCCACCTACAAAACCAGGATGGGATTATCAATGACTGTTTTTAAAAAGCCACTGCTAGATTTGGGTATTATTTTAAGCGCTATTTTAAAGCCTACTTTTAGGAAAGGCAAGTTCTGAACTCCAATATTAATATAAGACAGATCAGGCTATTTAAACTTCTGAATTTTCTTTATTTAAAAACAAAACCTCTGCTACCCCCCAGGCATCTTCATTCACTCTGCTAGCAGGATGCACAGCACTGGTCAGGAAGCATGTGATGTACTACAAGTTGCTGAGGATTTTCCCACACATCCTTATGTAGGAAATCACAGCCATTTACTCCATAGCAAACATGCTACAAAGATTGACACAAAAAAAATGCCTCCTATTTATTTCCATGAAAACTTCAGCAGATCCAGAGAGCACAATAACACTACTGATAGAGCAAATGCTCAGATACAAAACACTATTTTACAACATAGTCACCACCACGAGCTGAGAACAGAAATGAGCAAGACCCTCCACTGGGGTCCTAGGGGATCCCTGTCTTTTTTGAACTGGGGAACATGGAACTGAACACAGTACTCTAAACATGGCCTCACTAGGGCAAAGTAGAGGTGGAGAATGATCTCCCTTGATCTGCTGGCCATGATCTTTTTAATGCATCCCAGGATATCGCTGACCTCAAGGGCACACTGCTGGCTCATGTCCAACCTGTTGTCCACCAGGACCCCCCAGGTCCTTCTACTCAGAGCTCAGAACAAAGGAGTTGTGGGAAAGCCTTGGTGAAGTCAAGGTAGACAACATCCACTGCTCTCCTCCAGTCCATCCAGCCAGTAATGACATCACAGAAGGTAATCAGGTTGGTCAAGCATGATTTCCCCTCGGTGAATCAACAATGACTACTCCTAAGAACCTTCTTTTCTTCCAATTGTTTAGAGAGGGTAACCAGAACAAGTTGTTCCATCACCTTTTGAGGGATGGAGGTGAGGCTGATTGGCCTGTAGTTTACCAAATCCTCCTTCTTGTCCTTTTTGAAGACTGGAGTGACCTCGGCTATACTCCAGTCTTCAGGCACCATTACCATTTGACAAGACCTTTCAAAGATGGTAGAGAGCAGCTCAGCAATCACCTCTGCTAGTTCTCTCAGCACACATCGGTGTCCATGGATTTGTGTGTGTAGATTTTGGCTAGACACTCTCTGCTTATATCCTCCTTGACCACTGGGAGATCCTCCTTTACCCAGACTCCCTCTCTTACCTCCAGCGTCTGGGATTCCTGAAGGCTAGTCTTAGCATAAAAGACTGATTCTGAAGGCATTCAGAATCTCCGCTTTCTCTGTGTCCCATTACCAAGGCACCCACCTCATTTAGTAGGGCACCCACATTTTCCCTAGCCTTCCTTTTACTACTGTCATACTAAAAAAAACTTTTCTTGTTATCCTTTACCTCTTTTGCAAGGTTTAATTCCAAGAGGGCCTTAAGCTGCCTTATTGCAACCCTACAGGCCCTGACAACATTCCTATATTCCTTCCAAGTAGACAGGCCCTTTTTCCACATTTCATGGACCTTCTTCCCTTTTATTTTATCCGTGAATTCCTCAGCCATCCATGAAGACCTCCTGCCACCTTTCCCCAGTTTTTTACCCTAAGAGAGGCACTGACCTTGAGCTTGAAAGAAGTCATGTTTTTAAGGTTAGAATCATAGAAACAAAGAATGGCTTGGGTGCAAGGGGACCTCAAGGACCGTCAAGCTCCAACCCCTCTGCTGCAGGCAGGGCCACCAACCTCCATATCTAATATTAGACCAGGCTGCCCAGGGCTCCATTCAACCTGCCCTTGAACACCTCCAGGGATGGATCATCCACAACCTGTCTGGGCAGCCTGTTCCAGCGCCTCACCTCTCTCTTGGTAAAGAAATTCCCACTGATATCCAACCTAAATCTCCCCTCCTTCAACTTAAAACCATTTCCTCTTGTCCTGCCATTATCTACCCTTGTAAAGGGTTGACTCTCCTCCTTTTTGTAAGCCCTCTTTAGGTACTGGAAGGCTGCAATGAGGTCACCTTGCAGCCTTCTCTTCTTTAGGCTGAACAAGGACATCTTCTTCAGCCTGTCTTCATAGGGAAGGTGCTCCAGTTCTCTGATCATCTTTGTGGCCCTCCTCTGGACCCTCTCCAATAGCTCCCTGTCTTTCTTGTACTAAGGGGCCCAGACCTGGATGCAGTACTCCAGATGGGGCTTCATAAAAGCAGAATAGAGAGGGACAATCACCTCCCTGTCCTTGCTGGCCACCCACCTTCTGGTGGAGCCCAGGATACCATTTGCTTTCTAAGCTGAAAGAACACACTGCTGGCTCATGTTCAGTTTTGCATTGGCCAGGACCCCCAGGTCCTTCCCTGCAGGGCTATTCTCAAGGATTGTTCCTCCCAGTCTGTATATATGCCTGAGATTCCTCCAGCCCAAGTGCAAAATCTTGCATTTTGCTATGTTGAACCTCATTAGATTCACCTGGGTCCACCTTTCAAGTCTGTTGAGGTCCCTCCGAATGGCATCCCTTCCTTCCACGAGGTTATGCCATGTAAGGCATAGCTGACGTCATGTTACTGAAATTATGCTGACACTCGATAAGCGCTGTCTTAGTTTCGTCCTACATAACAAAAACCGGAAAAAACAAAATTTCCATAAATTATCTTTCTGTATGTTCTGTGATCTTAAAATCCTCTGGTCAGTGATGTTCCTCTGTACTGTTCTCCTTCCCAGTGTATAAAGCACCTGAAACTCTATCTTATTCTTCATGATAATCTGCCTGGATACTGAGTACATAGCTTCACAGAATCAGTCTAGGTATGGGATTTCATTCCTGAAGAAGCAGGATCACTAGTGCTTTCAAACCACAGAGCAAATAGTAGGAGTTCGAAGTGTGTTCTTCAGAAATGCTCTGGATACCAGAAGAGCACTGAGAGCTCATTAACATTCACATCATTCCTAGACTCATTATCTTACCCAGATGTTTCTATGACTGTCCCTTTAAAGAATTCCTGTCTAAATTTTATTTACATTTGTTCAGCAATATTGATGCTTAATGAATAAATGCAGTATGCTGTCAGTACTGGAGACTAATTACATCTGTGTATGAGCCTGAGAACCTGATTGAAAAATGTGCAATAACTAAACTGGGTTTAAATAAACACTTTAGTGTAGTGCTTTAATTACACTTTAGTTTGTAATGTAATTTTTGGCTGTTTAAACTATGATTTAGGCTGAGCTAATTACAAATGATTTTCTACTCAGTAATTAATAATAACAAAATTGTAATTAGACAGCTGCTCTGGATCAAGGCAGCAGTTTGTGTTAGCTGACTCAGGATCAGATTGGCAGATAGACAAGAACTGCATTTGGAGCCTGAGATACGCTACACCTTTTTCTGCTTTATTTTCACTCAGAGGAGCTGTTACAGTTGGAAGGTTCCAAAACACTCCATGTTTTTGAGATCTAAAATATGATATTTGCAGTGGGAAGTTCATGAGTTTCTGGTACTTGTGAAGGTGAGTGATTCTACCTGTGGCTGGTAGAGATCATGCAGCTGCCTTGCCCAACAGAAAAAAATTCAGGTTTCTCTGCACATTGTACAACTGCATCACCATTAAGTACTCGAACTCATGGTAAGAAAACTGTTTAGATCAGTGGCTTTTGATCCATCATCCACCAGAAAGCTACACACACTACAGCAAAGCAAAAGTAAGCTAGGGTTTGTATTTCCATATTTTAGCATCTTAGTAAATGTTTCATGCTCCAGAAGTGTTTGATAACAAAACATCCTCTCCGATAGAAGGCTGCAGGGTGACCTAATTGCAGTACCTGAAGGGAGCCTATGAACAGCAGGGGAGTGAACTCTTTGAAAGGGTAGATAACAGCAGGACAAGGGGAACAGGTCTTAAGTTGAAGGAGGGAAGATTTAGGTTGGATATCAGAGGGAAGATCTTTACTATGAGAGTGGTGAGGTGCTGGAACAGGCTGCCCAGAGAGGTTGTGGATATCCCATCCCTGGAGGTGTTCAAGGCCAGGTTGAATGGAGCCCTGGACAGCCTGGTCTAGTATTAAATGTGGAGGTTGGTGGCCCTGCCTGTGGTGGGTGGGCTGGAGATTCATGATCCTTGAGGTCCCTTCCAACCTGGGCCATTCTTTGATTCTATGATTCTGTTAGTGGTATCCTTGCTTATTTCAGATATTGCATACCCCATGAATAGAGTCAATCATATAACATCCAAACACCACCACTGAAATTCTGCTGATCTGTAAACTTCTTCCTCACTATTTATATTCAGCAGGCCGAGTGATATAAATAATGACTTTTCGGACATACAGTCAGACACCATTTTCATCAGTCCTGTAATCACCAGAGACCCCTGGTGCCTGAACAGATCTATTGAAAAGAACAAGCATACATCTCTGTTTGCAAATCCACGTTTTGTGAGTTCTAGAGCTGACTCTTTTATTTATTGCACTTTTTTTTCTTGTTTGCTTTTGAAAATGCATAAAATTTTTCCAGTCTGGACAAAAATCTTAAAAGGTTTTAACAACCTTATCTTAGGATGCATTTTGTGCTCTCATTTATTCAATCTTGTTCATAATAGGGTGCAAACTGTATACGTGCCCAAACTTGACGAAAATAAAATCAAAAATAAAACGGGTCTTCTTTAGAAAGATATTTCTTCTAACTGCTTAGACAGACTTTCATTTAAAACTGATTTTAGCAGATCACCAGTCCTGTTCATGCCACCTATCCAAAAACACTGAAAAGCACCCTTTACATGCCTTGGGACTGGAACCTCTTATAAGCTATGGTTTTGCTGGCACCCGGATAATGTGTAGCTGAAGTGAGGCTTCAACAGAATTGTCTCTCTGTATGTTTAAGTACACACAGAGTTGTGTGAAGGATTTAAATATATATTGCTACCACCTCATTAGTTAGAGTAACCTCATATCCAAATATATGAGTTTCTAGCAAAGTTGGTGCATTTCTAATCGAAAAATCCACTTGAGGATTAAGGAATCACTAGAACCATTTGTACCAAAATATACCTATAAATCAGCCATATACAAAGAAACCTTACAACCTCTTCCAGACTATAATAAGTAGTTTAAGCAACACACTGTGTCTTCCGTTTTACTTAAAATACTTATTTCAAAGCATGTTGTTCCCTAACAGAGTGTAATTGCGTATTTTGTAATATCTCTTACAAGCCATTCACATAGGAGTAGATGGATCATTATGTGTAAGTCTAAAATCTAAACCCACCATGCATCCTAACTCAGGGCAGGATCATAAAACTATAAAATAGAATAAATTGGGAAGTCTTTAGACACAGGAAAAAACGTAGAAAATAGTTCCTGCCAGAACATTCTCTTTTTGCGTTCTGCAGTGAACAAGATAAATGAATCTGAAAATAGATGAATTTAATTAAAAATCATCTATGTATCCTTTTTTTCTCTATTTTTGACTTTCCTCTAGTCTCAGTTGCTCTCAATCTTTTTCTGGTAAGATTCTGTGAAATACATTTCATCCCTTTTCCTCACATATTTCCCTATTCATATTTAAACTATTTCTAGTCTTAAGTAAAAAGTAGCTCTTTCTCTATTGGCATCTCTTTCCACATTTTAAATGTAATTCGATACATTTAAAAGAGAGTTTTTTTGTTTGCTTCCTATTTTGCTGTTAATAGCCACAGAGAGCAAGTCTTCAAAAAATAGTGATATAATAGTAATGCCATTGTAAGCACTTGGTAAATGGATTTTAATATGAGTCTTATTTTTGAACAAAAAACCACTTTTTGCAAGACACTAATGCCCAGCTACTACAGTTAAGGTAGCTTGCATCATCCTCCAAGTTATTATAAAATGACCTTTGACTGGTTCTGTAGGCAAATTCACAAGAGATTTTCATAGATCCCTAAGTTTCCCACCTCTCACCTTTCTCACCTCACCAGTATTCCATCTCTCATTTACATGTGCTTGGTTTAACTACAACATTAAATTCTTAATTCTCATGTCCGTTGTATGTTAGAATGGAGCAACATGAGCAATGAATAAGATACAAGAAAGTAACTTTCAAGTTTTCCAAAAGCCAGTTTAAAGGTTTTTCCTGGAAACTTAATGTATAATCAGGGTATAAACTTTCTTCTGGAAGAAGCTCACTTAATACGGGCCTAAGTTTAGCTATACACTCTTTCGTACAAGATTCTATTTTTATTATTCAGTTTTTGTACACTAAGAAGAAATTCAGACTGAACTCCTGTACTTCCTCAGAAGAAAAAAGAAAGATTAATCATAACATAGAATCAGTAAATGATTAGTGAAACTACAAAAAATCAAATGTAAAGTTTTTGAGCTTGTTAATCGATTGACCCCTGAAATAATTTGTCTGCAAATTCTATACCCGCTTGTTTGTTTGTTTGTTTGGGGGCTAGGGGTTCTTCTTCTGTTGAGCTTAGAATATACTGGAAATAACCTTGAACACTTTTTCTGTCCTGATACTTACTGATCCAAGAGTTGAATTCAGTACCTTTTGTCTCAGTACTGTGCTCTATTGGTTCTGTGTTTTTTATTGAGTTGTGTAGAGCTGAATAAATAAAATAATTTTTTTAATGTTATTTCATATCTTCTTGAACTTTCTCACATAATGCTCTGGGGAACAAGATCCTTAGTCTTGTTTTTATGTTTCTGTTTTTATAGCAAACCTCCATTTTCATACAGCACCATTAATTGTGAATCTTCATACTTTTTAAATTAGACAAAGGAATATTAAATCCATTTAGAAGTATATGACAGGATATGAATGCCTCACATAGTTGAGCAATTCAGTAATTCCCTGGATCTTTTGGAAAAAAATCAGAAAAGTGAATTGTTTGTATTTTCAGGAAGAAACTTGTACATATATTGTATGTTTATTATAAAATGATAGATCAATCCGTAAAGATTTTCTCACATTAAAGATAAATCATCATTGTTCAATGATATTTTTTCAACTTATGTTCAAGAATGAAACCTAAATTAGTTCAGGAAACATTTGTATGTGTGTGTGTGACTGTATGTGTTTGCATGTTTGTGTGTGCATTCGTATCCCATGAGTTTAGATGCTGCTTCTCTCGTCTAAGAATAAAATAATTTAGGCCTGATTTTCTTCTCACTAATATTGCTATAATCCGTCTGTGCTGCTGTATCAATGGAGTTACACAAGTTTAGCTAAAGCAAAAAGATCATCAAACATGTAAGATTTTTTAACTTTTTCTAGATTGCTTAAGTTTGAGGTTACTGACTGACTCATGTTTTTTCTTCCCCTTCCAACTTAATCAGTTTCAAAACAAAATATTTTAGAACCAATTGTATCACCACTTAGTTTGTTCCAACATAAATGTACCAACAATCCCTTGATCTTAATCAAAAGACACTGCCAGCCAAAAGATCAGAAAAGTAAGACAATGAAAAGGGCCAAAAAAAAATGTTTTTCTTCACCTTACCAGAAAATATGAAAAGGTTTTCCAATTAAATCTATTCTAATGAATTCTTGTATGGATTATTTATTGATCTTAGACTTTATTTGAAGCAGAGAGGGGAGTTGAGAACTGAACATAAGTCTAGTTTCCTTCTCATTTCAGAATGAAACATTCAGAAGTCATGTAATCAAAAGTAACAAGAAACAGCTGTATAAATGCTTAATATTATTAAACATAGAGGAAAGCTCGTAATTTCTTTATACACATTTTAAATGTTTTGCTAATTATTACTACAGTGATTGCCCTTAAAATTCCAACATTTGCCAAAAGCTGCAAGAAGCTGAGTGAGATACTGCAGTAGTTCTCCGTACTAGGTAGATAAATTAATTACAATATAGCTAAGGCATTGTGTGGGATGCATCTTTTTTTCAGGTTGCTTGTTTGTGAAATGAAAATTTAAAAACTGTTTAAAAGGATAAAAGGAAATAAGATATCAGAGCACTTAAAAAGCAAGAAATTTATCAGATGCTCCATACTAACTCTTGACTTTTTCATATGATTTGGATTAAATGAAAAAATATTTATATTGATTCCTTACACATTTACTGTTCTTTCTACTTGTTTGCTTTAACAAGTTTACAACAAAAAAACTTTGCAAAATAGCATTAAATTCTAGAGTCTAGCAACAAATCAACCACAGAAAGAATTTTTCCTTAAGTTTCCCATTGAAATCAACAACATCAATATTTAGTGATCCTTTAAAAATTTGTTTTCTTTTATCACTTTTGTTACTTTAAATCAGCAATAAATTGACAGAGCTGAAGAGCTGTGAAACCAGAACAAATTATATAAAAAATATATCCTAATTATACAGTCATATTTAATCTAACTGCTATTAAAGGTAATTCTATTTCTTTGCTTGTGGTTTTAAGTAACTTAAAAAACTGCTGAAGCTAGTACTAAGTTACACCATATAATGCCTCCCAAAGGTTTTGAACAGTTATCACGTTTTATCCTAGTCACAAATGATATGGAACAAATTAAAGGAGAATGAAACTCTTCAAAGTCAGATGTTAAGGTGCAGCATTACCTGGATCATTTAAAAAGAAGATTGCACCTTAAATCATTCAGAGTAAGGTGGCTGACCTGGAGCGTTTGTCACTAGTCATGGAACAGATGTTATAAATGCTATGGAATAGCATCAAATAATCTCAGCAGTCATTCTCACAGAATATTCTTGTTAAAAAGATTAAAAATAGCATGATTCATGAATCTTCATCTGGAATCCAGTACCAGATGGTTCTTCAATACATGCATCCCACTGAAGTTAGTAGGTGAAATTGCATGAAGTCCGAGTGATATTTTATTTTTGGTTAAAGAGCGGCTTTCCGGCCAGCTCCCCAGCATCAATCTCCTGCGTTAAATCTTGGCTGTAGTTTATGTGTTTACCACAGTTTGGGAAACACACTTAAACTTCATAATAAAAAAGTTTTCAGGTAACTCAGAAATTTAACAGATCTGTACCTGTTAAACAATGATTTAGAGAAAAGTCTCGCTACAGCTCTTTAAGAGTGAGGGAAATAATCTACCATAGGCCTTCCAAACCAGGTGGTAATGACCCAAAAACATTACATGTGATTAGAGAAGATGATCAGAGAGCTGGAGCACCTCTCCTATGGGGAAAGACAGAGAGAGTTGGGACTTTTCAGCCTGGAGAAGAGAAGGCTCCAGAGGACCTTATAGTGGCCTACCAGTACCTGAAGGGGGCCTACAGGAAAGCTGGAGAGGGACTTTATAAGATCATGATAGTGACAGGACAAGGGGAAATGGCTTTAAATTGGAAGAGGAGAGATTTAGACTAGAAATTAGGAAGAAATTCTTTACTCTCAGGGTGGTGAGACACTGGAATAGGTTGCCCAGAAAGGATATGGATGCCCCCATCCTGAAGGCGTTCAAGGCTAGGCTGGGTGGGGCTCTGAGCAACCTGATCTAGAGGGAGGTATCCCTGCCGATAGCAAGGTGGTTGGAACTAGATGATCTTAAAGGCTCCTTCCAACCCAAATCATTCTATGACTCTGTGATTCTACATGCTTCCCCTGATACTTCTCCAGGCTAAATAAGCCCAGCTCCTTCAACCTTTCTTCATATGAGAGGTACCCCAGCCCTCAAAATCCTCAAAGCCTCCTCGGGACCCACTCTGGACCCACTGCAACAGCTCCACATCTCTCTTCTGCTGGGTGCCCCAGGACTGCACACATTAATCCGGTTGTGTCTCACAAGGGCAGAGCAGAAGAAGACAATCACTACAATGACTACATCTTTTAGTTTTCCAAAACTTGCTTTCTCACTGGAGTGATGCATTTGATTCAGAAGGATCGAGTAGTGTGTATGGCTGTAATTTCTCTGCCGCAGTAGTCCGTGCCTTCCCACTGTTCTTTGTATTCTTTTATTTTTTTTTCTTCCTTATGGTAATTAATAGATTTAGAACAGACTTGGAGCTTTCTTGCATTTTTGGATCTACTTCAGAAATTATCAGATGAGATTTTGTACTTCAGAAGGACAGATAAAATGACTGCAATATCCCTACTCAGAATCCCACCCATTTTGTGACTCATACAAAAAGCTTTTTAAAGGAACACAAGGGAAAGAGAAAAAATCTGAGTCAAAAATGAATAGTGCGGAATATCTTGTTGCAAACCTGATCTGCTACAAGATTCAGCCAAAGATACACAGCTGCAGCCAATGGCTTTTCTAACAAGAGGTAGTTGAACAGCTGCATCTACCTTTCTGCTCACAAATATAAAATTGCATTGAAAGGGTCCCTGTCTGTGAGGGTGTCCTACCTCTCTCCTTCTAGTGTGTAGATGGCATTTTCTTTTTCATATTTTGAATATGTCTTGGGTATTTCAGGAGTACATAAGAGGGATGGATGATTATCACTTCATTTCTAAGTGTTCAGAAAATCACTTAAGTGATGCTAAAGTAATAAAAGTCTCCCTGTCATTTAGTTCTCAGCGGCTGAGGAAGAATGACAAGAAAACTACAAGTCCTACCAGAACACGCAAATGCTATAATAAAATAAATTCCTATGAAATACTTTAAAGTTTCTTCCTTCTCTTGTTGACAATAAATAATAATAATAAAAACACCTCAATAAATTCACAGCTAGAATTCAGTTATAGCCAATGAGTAATTTTCCAGTAAAATCTTGTTGTTGTATCGCATGCAAAGTTTAGTAAACACCTTGTCCTTTCAAGTATTCCTCCTCAGATTATATAGAGCTGATTAGGCTGATAGGGAGCATTCAGTGTTTACTCCACACTAGAGAGGAAGACAGACAGAAGAAGCCCAACAGGGTATATGTGCCAGATTTTCAAATTTAGTTTGATATAGAAGGTTTGTATCTACATTAGTTCTTTTATCAAATGGAAAGTATAGTTCTGAAGTGAACCCCTTTAAACACTGTCACGGGTTATCTCTGGATACAAGTCCGTGACAGGGGGGCACAGGCCCCG